>JAFFZR010016807.1:0-53269 GCA_018397195.1 Lethrus apterus | reverse complement strand
TGTCATTTAAATTTTTTTGTGATGACGTCATAACTACAAAACAAATGAAAGTCGGAAGATGAATCGCACATATTAATGTGTATTTTTGAAATCAAAAATCGACCTGTTTCAGCGTTTTTTAAAAAACCGGTTGAGTTCGTTTTTATTTTAAATATTCCTTACTTTTTGTCCTCACTGTATATGTATATACTTCTGACTGACTTTTTGAAAAATAATTATTTCTCGGTAATTTTTAATTTATGTATTTTATGTATTTTTTTTTTTAAATAAAAAAATTTGTTATGAAACAATTCATTTTTCAAAAATTCCCTTAACACGACCATTTCCCCTTAAATATCATCTCGAGAGTCTTGGAAGAAGGATTGAATTTGTGATTCCAATAAACTCCTCTTCAAGTCTTATCGAAACTTTTATAAGGAAAAGTGAGAAAGTGATAAGTCGCCATTATTTATGATCTTGAAGAAAAAGTTTCTTTCGATATAAGACGAAAAAATTCACGTTTGTGGCGAATTTCCACACATAATTGGAACACTTTTGTCGTCAATAATTACAACAGGATTAAAAACAAAATGTAATGACAAATCAAGGATTTTATTGCAGTAAACAATGAATAGGAAAAAAAATATTTCAATATACATGTAATTAAAACATAAAACTATGTATGTGTGACTAAAGCAGCTTATAAATAAAACCCAATGATCCTTTAGTATTTCCATAAACAGGAATGCATTAAAGGCCACGACACTTTGATCAAGCAAAGTACTTTGTTAGACAAACTACCACGTATAAAGTCTTTCTCATATTGGTAGCCGCCAGCATTAAGTATAAATTTGTAATTAATTTTATGGTTAATTTTATTAAAATCTATAAACAAAACAGTTAATAAAAGACCAGGTCGAGCAACCCAACAATACATTTATCAAAGCTTGAAAAAGCATTAATTTCATTGGTTGATTTATTTATCTGTTTATTCCATTCAAATTATAATTGGCAATAATATTAATTTCGTTAAAAACATACTATAACGAATAAATTATTCAAACAAAAAATGAACTGAAAACTGACAATGATACAAGACCACAAAAATAAATTTAAGTTGAAAAGCACACAACTTCAAGTTAAGTTTCGGTACGCTTCATGGTTAATTAAACAAAGTAGCCGCTACGAACAACTTTCTACTGAATACTAAATTTACTAATCTGCAATGCCGTTTGCGAACTGGAAACAAGAAATTATCGAAATCGTACGGACAAAAAGTTAATTTTGAACGTGTCTAAGTGGAACCGTAGGGAAGAGTCGCGGTGGATTAACAATATAAAGTTTACAGATGCAATCTCACTAACAAAGGTTTCCATTTTACGACTTGCATACGTACCTTTTATTAAATTCGATTACTTGCGTCCTTGTTGAATACTCTACATGTTTAATTTTGCATAAAATCACGCCGCATTCGAAATTTATATTTATTCGTGGACTGGATAAATCGGAATTGCTTGAAAAGTTGCCAAATGCACTTTAAAATGTATTTTCAGTGTTGTGAGATTTGTAATTTTATTTACTGATTGGTTTGGATGTCTCGATCAGTTTAAAGAAAGAGGAACATTTACTGTCGTAAAGGAGCATAAGAATTCAATTCGATACCCATTAGTAAAACACGAGAACGCCATCTATAGAAAATATTCCACTCGAATAAATAAATTAAGAAAACGTTCAAATCTTTAAAAAACTTTGCGTGCTGTACATAAAAAAATCACACAAATCGAGTACTGGAATGTGTAGTGGACTGTCGGAAACTTACAGCACTTTAATGGAAAGCTCACACATTGTACGTTCGCATCGACAGCCAATTACAAACTTCAGATAAAGATGATCACGTTTCCAGAACTTCTATGGCGGCTTTCCGTCGACAGATTCATGCCTCGCATTCGATTCGTTCAAACTTGACGTAAAATAAAACGACGAAGTCGACTACAAACTGAAATTTAATTTCGTCGAACGGTCAAAATCAAAGACTTTAAAGGGCACGTTACAGCAAGTCGGCTTCGCGAGAACCGTCCGAAGGATTTAATTTAGTACAGTAAATCATGGAAGCTGGTTCGTGAGAGGCAGTAATTAATAATTAAATGTGGATTGCGGAACGTAAGTTTACGTATACGACGAGCGAAGACCGCGTATTCTTATTATTATTTATTTTCAGCAGAGATACTTCCTGAAAATGAATTTAAATAGATCGTGTATGAATAGCAAAACAACGTATGTGGATCAATATGATAAGTATTTATCATCAGAATAATAAATTGTAACGCTGCATTGCACTTGTATGTCATTTAAATTTTTCTTAAAATGAACATAAAAACTGTCACAAATTACTTGTTTATACCTTTAAAAGCATGGAGAATATTTATGTTGACTGCAAGTTAACCCAGTTTTACGTCCTTAAGGTTGTAATCAGCTATAAGCTATAAGCTTTTATAAAGCATTTATGTACGTGGTATATACTTAATTTTATACACGGTTTTATACACTATTTCTCATTTAATTTATGTTCACTGTCATTATTCTCATATTAAAACCCTATCCTTGTCTCTAAAACACTAATTTTTTTTCGTACAAACATATCTTCATTCCGGCGCATTTATTTTTCTTATTTCTGCTCAATTAATTATTTTAAATAAATAATTAATTAGAAAACTTACAGGAAAAATTATTTTTAATTAATTTTTCTAGTTCCCAGACTTGCAAATAATTATGGTGATTTTTGTATTTTATTTTTAATTAAATTAACAAATAATCCTTGCGCTTTAACGATTTCTCTCTTTCAATAAAATATATCCATTGTATCGACATTCTTGTAATTTCTAGAGCATTTACGGCACTTAAATAAGTATTGTCCAAATTCATGTGACGTTTGGACGGTCGCCAAAAACATATTACAGTATCAGGGGTCACATAATAATCCCATCGGCCCAATCGGAGTCAGCGAACGGTGTACAGGATAAAGTAAATTTCGATTGACTCACGCTAACCAAACTTTGGTTAGATACGCTTAGTGAAAGTAAGGAGCTGGGATTGTTTATCCATTTGCCGTCAAGAACATTCGAAAAAAATTACTAATTCTGTAATTATAATTAATTAAAATTACAATTATTGTTACACATTGGAATTTTTCGTTCTTTTATGAATGTAAGACGAAAGGAGATTTTTATAAAACCTATCGAGGTATTTTATTTATTATTTATGAAAACGATATGAATTTTCTCACTGAGTGTGAAAATTTCATATCGTTTTCATAAATAACAGAAGCATTTATGAGCTTTAAAAAATTCCTGTTTGTACCAGTAAAATATTTCGGTAAAATTAAATTGGTTTTCACATTTGGAATGAAATATTCTTGATATTAGATTCAGTTATGCTTCCGCAGGATTACTAACTGAATATTCTTTAGTATTTGAAGTAAATACAAATAATAAAAATAAACAGGATTTAACAAAGCATAAAACCGCCCCTATAATGGTATTTTAGAGTTAATTCAAAACATTATTAATGCACAAATTAACCTTCATAAAGTAACGTTCAGCTACGGCAATTCTGAAGAGAATTGCTCCTATTTTTTGGTTAGAACACCGTTTAATTCCTCGTGATGTTGAATTTTGTTTTCTTGCTTCTTTTTAATAGAGTTCGTACTTTCCATCTGTATTCTTCTGTTTCTGTCAAGCATAAAATTTATACCTGAACAGGACAATGGATACCAGAATTGTCGAAACGTCGTTAATTTAATTTTAATTGTTTTTTGTTATTTTTCAACGTGAATAAATACGAATGGAAATCCAAAACAATAGTTTTATTACAGAACTTCGTCTACAAATTTCAAAGGAACCGCTAAGCAACTCTGATTTTATATATTTTAAATCGATAAAAGTTGTCACACGGAAACTAAATCAATTTTTTACTACAAAATTAATTAAACATTCCATGTTTCCATGATTTTCAGGCTTTCATATTTTCCATTTCGTGTGTGATGTCGATTGGTGACATTTTAATATTGATACGAATTCAATCGAACTAAACTATTGGGTATCGTAGACCAATGCACGCACGTTAATAAAAATCAATTAACGAGCCAATTAAAATTTAAATAAAGTTATAAATAACTTTAAACGAACATTTCATGTTGGTACAGGAAAACCCATCACGCAGGCTTATATATGTGCCGCCATATTAGATGCTGATAATTTACGATATCGTAAATTTACTTTTTCAGTCTTCCGGATAACCACACATGGCTATAAACTCCAATAAAATTCGTTCAAAATTATACGAGGAATATAGACGATTTCTTCTTAAAACAAGGAAAAAAAAATAATAATATTACGCTTGGATAGGAAATTATTTTGTGTCATTTGATCATTGATAATCAACAGTAAATTATTTCGAGTAATAACATGAACTTGAAACGTATATATCTTCCAAACGCAATTAGCTTGTCAGTTACAAGAGCCGACATAAGGAAAGATTCGAGTTAGACAGTTGTTAGTTTCCTCTAATTGGATTTACTTGTCTTTTACAGTAAAGTTTTCACTTTTTGTTAAACAACAATAAATTTAATAAAATAAAACAAATTCTTATAAAAGAGAACATTGACCAATCGACGTGTAAACAAACAAAAATCGTATTTTATTTACAAAATCATTTTAAACAAATTTAGTGATTTGTAAACATGTCGATGAAATTCCCGTTAAACAATCGACAATTTGTCCTTTATGATACCAAATCCTGAGGCTTTTATGCTAAAACTAAAAGCACGGTCGAAATGCACAATAACAACGAAAATGACGTGCAGCATCGAATGTTCAATTTTGCCTCCCGGCACAGATTCCATTATCTGAGAGAGAATGTGTAACGTCGGCGTCGGTGAGTGGCGTGAAACTACAATATATTGATCACGCACCCAAGCACAATGCAAAAACATTATCAAAATAGACTTTGAAAAGCGTCGTTTCATACGCGTTTTGTTACTGTGTATTTTGCGGAAAAATGTTGGCGAACAAATTGATTGATCGGTTTTGGACAATGTCAGGTTAGATATCGTGCCATTTCACAATCAGTTGATGCAATTTTTTTTTTTTTTTTAATTCATGTGAATGTGTTTGATTAATGGAAAAATCCTGTTGCACAACACCATTTTTCTATATTTGCTTGAACAATTAATTCTTCGGCGCAAAATAAAATATATAAAACAAATAATTATAAAAAAACATTTATTATCTACAGAAATAAGGACCAAGCCAGAAATTTTTATTATAATTTTTTTTTAATATTTCCAATTGCTATGAATAAGAATAAATTTATATAATTCGGAAATTTATGAATAAATTAAAAGGTTTCAATAAGAAAAAATTTTATTTAAGGTTAGCTCTAAAAATAAACAATGGTTTTATATTTTGTTTTTAATTAAAATTCAGGACGCGACATTTTAAGTCACAAGCAAAAATAATAAGACCTGCTAAAGCAATTTTCAATTTCTTGTTTTAAATAATCTCTTCCCCATCAAATCGCTTACAACATTAGCCTCATAAATGTAAAAAGTTCACCCAGAACTAAGCTACAGCATTCAAAGTACATTTATCATACTTAAATAATAGACTATTACATTTCCGTCCGTCCCTACCAAGACTTTCTGCCAACTATCAAATTATTCAACAAAAGACATTAAGAAAACCAAATCATCGCGGAAAATTACATAAAATCTGCATAAAAGCGTTTTTAGCTTTAATATGGATCGCTTTTTGAAAAAAAAAAATAATTATTTAGCGCATTATCATTCAACACTTTAATTGTGTAATCTCTTCAATAATTGATAACACTACTTTACAGCCATTTTGTGCACTAGGTGCCACTATATTTTTCTTGGGTACTTTAGCCCGTCAAACTCGAAAATTGCATTAATTTTTTTTTGTATGGATACGTTTTCGAGATATGAATTTTTTAATTTCTTCTTGGTTTTTTTCGGAGGTAGCTTGACTATTTGAAACATATCTCGAGTTAGGAACGTCCAATCTCGCCGTTCGGCACATCAAATTAAAGATAATCGAATCACAAATAAATGTTACTAATATTGTTTTTCAGTCGCTTCAGTAGTTTCAGCAATGGGCCATCATATATGACAAAAAGAATTTTTTTTTTGGCCGAAATCAAAATCGATAATTCAATCTATCGCCGAGAAAAAGTATAAATCGTGGAAATATAACCAGTTTCTTGTTTTTTACGTAGAGTTTGCAATTTTATGAAGTGAAAAGGGTATTTAGAATGAAAATCTATGTAAAAATGCCGAAGTTATGAAAGCACCAAAATTCAATTTTTTCTCAATTTTTGTATTTTCCTTATTTATAGCGTATAAGTAATGCAGTTTTATTCATTCCATTTATTTTCATTGTACTGTTTCAATATAATATGAGATTATTAGACATAATTTTGGCTCCTGCTTTTTCTTCTGTTTATTTTGGAATCCGTTTCTCATATGAGGCATATGAGAAACGGAACCAGACATAATCTCCCATCATTCCCTAATCCCAAAATCCCTGGTAGTGCCGCTCAGTATCTTTATTTCTCGGTGGAAACTCTCACCATGCTCGTCACTAACGTCACCGAGATTCTCCGGGAAAAAAAATTATATGTTATTCATTTTTTTTATTTTTCCAACAGGCGTAAATATGTCTCTGAAGATTCATTTTCTCCATTCTCACCCTATTACCCCCCCCAGAGAATCTTTGTGACGTTAGCGACGAGCACGGTGAGAGATTTCATCAAGACCATTGAGCGGCGCGACCAGAGATTTTAGGATGAGGGAATGACGGGAGATTATATCTGGTTCCTCATAAGAGAAACTGATTCCAAAATATACAAAGAACAATACTGAAAGAGTACAGTAATATTTTTACTGTACTCAACGTAGTTATACGCTATAAATAAGGAGAAAATATAAAAATACAAAAATAGAGAAAAAATTGAATTTTGGTGCTTTCACATATAATTGATCATAACTTCGGCATTTCTACATAGATTTTCATCCTAAATACTTTTTTCTCTTCGTAAAAGTGCAAACTCTACGTAAAAAACAAGAAACTGGTTATATTTCCACGATAGACTGAATTATCGATTTTGATTTAACAAAAAGAATTTTTTTTGTCATATGATGGCCCATTGCACTGAAACTATTGAAGCGACTGAAAAAGAATATTAATATTTGTGATTCGATTATCTTTAATTTGATGTGTCGAACGGCGAGATTGGACATTCCTAACTCGAGATATGCTTCAAATAGTCAAGCTACCTCCGAAAAAAACCAAGAAAAAATTAAAAAAATCATATCTCGAAAACGTATCCATACAAAAAAAAATTAATACAATTTTCGAGTTTGTCGGGCCAAAGCACACCAGAAAAATATAGTGGCACCTAATGCACAGAATTTTTTTTTTTAATTTGTAAACCAGTGTAATTAGTCGATGCGACTCAAATGTTGACAAATTTCGAAATCCCATTTATAATTATTCCACGTTTTCATTGCTCCGACGTAATTTAACGTCTTTGCCTTGATTTCATAGAGATCAACGCGTCCAATTACTGGGAACATGGACAACGTTCGTCCTTTGTAAGTTTCTTTGTAGCTTAAATATGGAAGTATTTCAAGAAGCTGCGTTTGAAATCCGAAAAGATAGTTATTATGGGCGGACTTTAATATAAATAAATTTCCCTCAGGCAATAACGAACGTACAGTCGATAAATTGCAAGGAAAAATCTCTTAAAGGATCATACACGTTCATTAGTTTACTTGAAATTATGTTTCAGAGCTTAAATTTACTTAACAACCATATCTAGAGGTAGAAATAAATTAATTGCTCACCTATTTTTTGCTTATTTGCAACATTAAAAAAATTAAAACAAAATATTTATTATGACATAAATCCTTAGTGTCCTATATTTAACACCAATTATTAATCAAGGCGTCAATGCTTCAATTAAAATTTACTTGAGCCACAAGCATTTCTTAACTACACGTTCAATTATCTTTAATTATTCATTTGAGTGTAGGAGGAAAAATCTTAATCAAACATCGGGCAGGCGTAATTAATCATCACTTCAATCATCAGTCGATTTAATAACCGGTCCGATGATAATATCCATGCATATTGACAACGATAATTAAGACATAGCGTCTTCGCTTCGGAGGTCTTTTGTTCGAAATTCAATGTTAATTAGATTGGTGCGTATACACTAACTATACAAATCTCGTATATAGTAATCGTGACACACTTACCCAGATGTACTAGTCGACAATGTAAAAAGGAGAAATAAACTCACCTGTAAGAAAAAAAATTTAGTCATAACAAGTATATTTGCTTGTGTTGGATTTGAATGTTATAGAAGGGTCTTAAAGATTAATTATTGCTAGGTTGCAGGGTCAAACCCTGAACATATGGCATCCTGCCGCGTGCGGCCGTTCATCACATCGTTTGTGATTAGGGTAAAATTATTAATTACAAATTCGTGGTAACATTTGTTTACCTACGTTTGTAAATAAGGTCTTGCAATTCTAAAACTCATTCAACAAAGAATTTTCAAAGATATTATGCAATGGTTTATTCATGCCTCATACAGTTTTAATTTACGTAGCACTGCGACAAATGAAACTCTCTATAAAGACACGGTCAATAAAGCTCACATTTCAAATTCAGCCAAGAGTTATTTCATAATAATGACGATAAACGGCGTATTCATGTAATAATGTGTTGTCAGGAAAAATTGCCTTCGACATTATCGATTCCTACTAATTCTCTTAATTGGATCAATAAAATTATTATTATTTTAAATAAGCAATCTTCGAGAATTTTATCAGTTTTGAGCTCCATTTCCTTTTCTCTGCAAATTGTATTTTCTTAAATTTCCTTAAATTCTTGGATACGTTCACATTTACAATAGAATTTCTTCGATTCTGATAGTAACTTCCGTTGGGAAAGATTCGAATTCGAAACCGAATTTTATTTAATTATTATTTTTTTAGAGAAGGCAAAGTTTTGTCTTGTACGTTTCGTTTCCACACATTCTAATGTTTTTATAATTGATAGCATAACTAATGGTTCTATATACCATCTGCTCTTAAAATCACAGATTGAATAAAGGCTATTCGAGAACATGCTAGCAAGATCATCTATATTGTGGTGATAAAGTTTGGAACAAAATTCATAAAAGCGTTTTATAATGTTTTTAAGAAAATCGCTCGGACAGGTCAATTTTTGTTTTTAAAATGCCGTCGTCTGACGTTAATTTTTTTGAAATGTCGTCATTTGTTTTTGCACAATGACGTTATCATAATTTTTTTAAATGACAACCCCCACTTTTTTCTTCTGTTTTTAATAGACCTTCTTACTAATTAAACGGTGATGTAAAAAAATTGGTACCTCACATAACAATTTTTTTGAATAAATGACATATTTACTTCACATCTTCAGTGGTCATAATTTAGTAAAAATAATAATCGTAAACATTCTAAATTAAAGCAAATAACAGTAATTTATGTATCTAAGACGAAGAGTGAAGCTTTAAGGTGCAATGACGTCATTATCGATTTTTTTAAATGACACCTCTTATTTTTTCTTTTGCTTTTGATAGACCTCCTTTATGTTTCTGAAAAAAATAACCTTTTTTCTTCAAAAAATTAAAATTTTTGTTTAAAAGAAAAAATGTTATTTATTCAAAAAAATTGTTATGTAAGGTACCAATTTTTTTTACATCACCGTTTAAGTAGTAAGAAGGTCTATTAAAATAGAAGAAAAAAGTGGGGGTAGTCATTTAAAAAAAATTATTATGACGTCATTGTGCAAAAACAAATGACGACATTAAAAAAAAATTAACGTCAGAAGACGGCATTTCAAAAACAAAAATTGACCTGTCCGAGCGATTTTCTTAAAAACATTATAGAACGCTTTTATGAATTTTGTTCCAAACTTTATCACCATACTGTATATTAAAAAAAAAACAAACTTTGATTGGTCTCTAGATGACGAAAAATTCCACTTCGATAACCCAGCCTAAAAGCGTCTCCTTTCGGTGAGTATTTTAAGGTACAATCCATGGTATTTCTAAACAACCCGTATATTTACCTTACAAGGATTAATTATCGCATTTCCAACTACAACGTCGGAATCTCTCGTCGATTGCGACGCACAGGAACTTTCCGAACCGAAAAGCGATTCACAATCGTCCGACGCGTATCTTTCCAGCCATTGGGAACACTTTTCGTTTGTCAAGTTTTGCGCCTCTTCGACTTCCGTTATCGTGAGGCGTTCGCAACGTTTGCAAATTTCTTGTGAGACGGCGATCCCCGAATCGACCATTTTTTCACGGACGGAGCAACGAACTTCTCGAATTAACTGGAAACGTGTGATTCACGCCCGATATCGCTATCGCTTTGTAGGGAAATTACCAAAAAAAAATTAGTGATTGTTGAAATTTAAAATTTTAATTTTCACTTTGAAATTTAAATTTAAGTCTTAAATTATGTAGCAATTGTACGGTTGGTTTTATGTACGAAACCAATTTTTGGAATACAATGGAAATATGTCGGTATAAAGGCTAACTGTAATTCATAAAAAAATTGATACATTGTTTATATTTATTTATATTATAAAATCATATTTAGTATTATTTTTGATGTAAATTATTGATTGTCTTTGTTTGACAAATTACGATAAACCAATTACAAAATTTGAATGTGTCGTAAAACAGGTTCCTGTACTATGCATATCAATTTTTGCATTAATTATAAATATAGAACTATTTTAAATTTAAGTTAAAAAAAAAGTAACATAATTTTTAGTTGCTGTAGGTTCATAAAATAAAAAATTAATACGTTAATACTTAAATTAAGTTATCGTCGTTATTTGTACACTAGCGCCATCTATTAATCAATAGTTGTATAAACGGCGTAAAAATTAATTTTTAATTGGAAATCTTTAAACGTTTAAGTAACATTTGAAAATATTAAGGTTTATCTTCTTCTTCAATCAATAACCTTTCTACCCTGCGGTGTAAGGTCATTAGGGTTTATACTTTATACGAAATGTTTACAAATCCCAACTCAACTCAAATACGAAGTTAAAACCTAATGATAAGAAAATCAAACTATGACGAAACCGGACGTTAGTTTGAATTGGGATGGGTTGCGGTTCCAACATTTTCTTCACGTTTTTTGATATAAAAAAATTATGAAAAATTCAGAGCTTTAAACCCATCAGTCATAAACCCAACGCAACTAGACAGAATTTGGCTGTGTTGGTTGAGGTTAAATTTTATTGGGTTGAAAAGTTTAGGGACTTTACATATTTTAGAGTTGGTAAATTTTATTTATGAATAGATATGTTTTTATACATTTTTTGCGAAACAACCAGAATAAATAATCAAACATTTTAAGGTAGAAACCTAATAATTTCGAACTCAAATTACGAATCAGAAGCCTAAAATTTACAAACAATAAATTGGGTTGGATAGAGTTTGGCTGAGAGGGCTTTGATTAATTCCGGTTATGTTTAGTAATACAGTAATAATTTAATTTGGGTTATGTTGGATTACAAAATAGGTTTGAATTGGGTTTCGACTGCAATTTTTGGAAAATTCCAAATGTTATTTGAAATCGAAAACTTTATTTGTATTTTTTAGATTTGCAACAAAAACGAAAAATTTAAACCCAACAATTCCAAAGCAAACCCGACTTAAATAACGAAGCTCAATATTATAAAAGGTTGGATATAGATTGGTTGCGTTGGCTTAGGTTGGCTATAGTTGGGCTACATTTTTTGTTTTGAAATTTGGTTTCTGTTGACAACATTTTCATTTTCCCCGAAATTCACTCACTTTTATCTGTTAAGAACTTTTCTTCGAAACGAGAAACAACAATTTTATTATTCGCGCTGGAAGTGTTACTAACGTACAGTTTTGCAATCGGTTTTGACAGAGGCGGATCCAGCTTACGGTTTTGTCGGGATTATACATTTACATAACTTTATATGTCAAAAATGTTGTTAGGCACACGACACAAATCTTAAAGTGTCAAACATTTTAAAATGTCAACTTTGAATTTGATTATTTGTCAAAACCTCATAATTTGTAAATATTTTATTAGTAATTTAATTTATTTTGAATATTGTTACTAAGCGTTGGAGGATCCGCTGGATCCGTCCCTGTCTCATGCCTTTACATTTCTAAAATTCGTAGAAATCAAAATTTAAACTATTAACATAGCCACGAATGCATTTTTGGCGAGAAGACCACCGTCGAAGTTCATTCATTTGTTATTCCTTCCATAGTTAACACGTTGACATTAAATTTGCATAAATGAAGGTCGTACGTAATGAGTACGAATGACAATTCAAATTAGCTGATAAAGACGAAATAATAAAATTTAAATGGTTCGGATGCGAAATATTTACGTATTTAAATTTGGCTTATAAACTGTCCAACCCAGTCCATAAAGTTAAATTCGTTTGAAGGGCGAAGTGGCTTGACTGGTTTGATGTGAGAGAAGACTTGGATTCGAGTCGCTCTCATCTCTGGGTATCATTGCCGGTAGCAGTCGTCATTGACGTATAATTTAATTTAATGGCGCTCTAGACGTATGGGCGGACTTCTAGAGAAACAAACTCGTTCACAGAAAAAAAAACACTTATTAAAATAGTGGAACTTATGTCCGAATTACCGTGTATATTCAAAATTAAATATAATTTAATAATATTTCTCTGAGTTTTAAATTGGGTTTGGTTCGAGTTACAATAAGTTAGGTTGGAGTGTCTACAAGTTTCCATAAATTATGAAGCTTTGAAGTATCAAGCTTTTAAGTATAAATTTGAAAAGTTTTCTATCTTTGAAGTTTTAACCTTCAAATAGCACACGCTCAAGTTTCAAATCTTCAACTTTCAAGGTTTCAAATTTCTTCCAAATCGTTGGACAGAAGTATAAAGTTTTAAAGTTTTCAGTTTTTGATGTTTCGTGCTTTTAAGTATCGTACGGTCAAGTTTCAAGCTTTCAAATGTCTTTTGCTTTTGGTTCGAGTTAAAATAAGTTAGGTTGGAGTGTCTACAAGTTTCCATAAATTATGAAGCTTTGAAGTATCAAGCTTTTAAGTATAAATTTGAAAAGTTTTCTATCTTTGAAGTTTTATCCTTCAAATAGCACACGCTCAAGTTTCAAATCTTCAACTTTCAAGGTTTCAAATTTCTTCCGAATCGTTGGACAGAAGTATAAAGTTTTAAAGTTTTCAGTTTTTGATGTTTCGTGCTTTTAAGTATCGTACGGTCAACTTTCAAGCTTTTAAATGTCTTTCGAATGGTTGGACTGTGGACATTTTTTCAATATTTTGTATCAGGTTCCATTTTCTCCTTCCATGCACTAACCATCGTTGGTATTTTTGGCCCATTACCTACCACCTTTTCGGCCCTCTTAGAACTGTCTAAATCCAATTAGGTTACTGTCCAAAAGAAAGCTTTAAACTCCAGTTGATCTTTGCTATCATCTATCCAATTAATTCTTTCTTCAAATCGTTTCATCTTCTCCCTTTTCCACTATCGCTCTAGTCTTTTTCGAACTTCGTCTTCTACCGAAATTTTTGAATTTCTCCATTATATAATTAGTTACACTATAGAAGCAAAAGATTTACCCTTTCTCCCAATTAACCATTTTCATTTGTTCCAACAATTTATCAATTTGCGCCTTCAATCAAATCAAAAATTACCTTAGTGTCAATTTCCTGTAAATCGACTCGAAAACAAAATAGAGCCACCTTTCGACGTAGCAAAGTGCTCTTCGGGTACGACGGCCATAACGGCGATTATGGTACGATTATTGTTTTTATTGCGGTCGTCCAGGCTTATAAATAGACATCACGGCTAATTATAGCCGGAGATCGTGGACGTTTTTAGGAACGCGCGTTTATTCCGTATGCGAACGCAACTTGTGCAATAAAAATTACATAAAAACGTCTTTCGATGAATTCGTGTTTCTCTGTTGACAGGTCGGATAATTAGAACTGTGGTAACGCGATTTGCATAAATGAATAAACATTAAAAAGATACCAATATTTGTTACGTTATGCATTTTTTTTTGTAAGTATTCTTTCGTCACTTGTTTTTTTCTTTGTTTTTTATGAGGTTAGTTCCTTTCACTTTTCAAATTTTTCCAACTTTTCACCTATTCAAACATTACAGATACGTTTTTCTTCAATTTGGGATTTGGGTAATTCCTTCTTTCTTTTTCTCAATTGGAAGCCCATTTTTTATAACCCCTAGCCCATTGTCTTCTGAATTTCGAGATTTGGAGGGTGTGTGGTCCGAACTTGGCCACACTCGGCCAGAACTCCCTCAGTCTTCTTATCGATGTGAGTGTAGCCTATTGTCTTTTTAATATCCCATGTTATTGATTTCCTTTCTCACAATCCCAATCTTCTTTCCAACCTTTTTAAAGTTTTTCTTCCAGTACTATTTTATTTGTTGAATATTAGTGGGGCTTATGCTTTATGATTGGACGTTTCAAAATAATTAGTTATTTCTCAAATACCTTGGATTTGATTGGATTTAGCTAGCGGTTGGTTTCTTTAGGTTTTGGTTTGCTTGGAATGTTTGGATTAGGTTGGGTTTTTAAACAAAGCTAATCCATTAAGTTGGGTATTTTAACCAAACCTAATCCATTAGGTTGGGTGTTTTAACTAAACCTAATTCATTAGGTTGGGTATTTCAACCCAACTTAAATCCTAAGAATCCCAAGCAAACCCAAACCTAAAGAAACCAACCCCTGGCTAAATCCAATCAAATTTACATTCTAAACAAAAGAACTAGATAGATGGAATCAGGATTCCTATTCCAAATAATCCCAACCTAACCCAATCCATTTTTTGTTTTTTTAGTTTAGTTAGTTTTTTTAGTCAGTTTTCTTTCACTTTCTTCACTTCCATTTGCTTCAAAATCTGATGAATTCATACTGTTTTTTTATGACCTTTCACTTTTCTTTTGGATTTACTTATCGTCACTTCCTTTCAAATTCCTTTAATTGATTTATTTTACTTCCCTTGCGGTTCCTTCATTTCTATGTTTTCTCCAGTCTATTCCAGCATTTGCACAATTCTTCTCTTACGTTGCTTTATACCCTTCCTTACAACAAAAGTTATATTTTGTGTCTGTCCATTCTTCTTCCTCAAATTTGTAATTAAAATGTCTTTATTGTGCATCTTCATCCCACCATTAGGTCATCATTTTTTCATCCCACCATTCTTTGATCACGTGACTAAAAATGAATTTCTTATTCTTTTTTCTTCCTCTTATTCTAATTGTCGCTCGAATGTTGGGTTACTGGATTGGATTTATATAAATTAAGTTTAGTTATTAGTTAGTTAGTTATTAAGATTGTTTTAGGTTCGATTTGAATTGTTTGTATTGGGTTAGGTTGGATTGAAATAGGTTAGAGTAAATTAGGTTGTGTTGAATTTTGTTGTGTTAGATTTTTAATGAAGCATTTTTTTCAATCATGGTAAACGTCACTTTATAAAAATGACAAACGGACAAACCGCATGTGTCTGTCAAAATACCAATTCGTTTAAATGTCAAAGTGACTCGAAAATAAGATGTCAAATTTGAAATTTAAAAGGGGCTGATGTAACAAAAATTCTTGAAAATTTTATTAATTTTGTTACGTCTTTCAAATTTCAAATTTGACAGCTTGTTTGTCGAGTCGATTTGACATTTAAAGGCATGAGTATTTTGACATAAACACGAGCCACTTTCGTGTCACTTTGTCATTTTTACAAAGTGACATTTATCACGTTTGGATAAAAAGTTTAATTAAAACTGCCTCATAGATGGCGCTTTTCAACATTCAGAACATTTTGCAGATTAAGCGGATTTAATTTTTTAAAAATTGTCATTTTTATGAAGTGACATTTAACACGTTTGAAAAAAAAATTCATTAAAAATGCTCATTTTTATAAAGTGACATTTAACACGTTTGAAAAAAAATCATTAAAAATGCTCATAGATGGCGCTTTTCAACATTCAAAACATTTTGCAGATTAAACGGATTTAATTTTTAAAAAATTGTCATTTTCATAAAATGACATTTATATTTGAAAAAATTTCTTTTATTAAAAATGTTCATAGATGGCGCTTTTCAATACTCAACACTTGATTTTGCCGACTAATCGGATTTAATTGAAATAAAATTGTTTTACACAAATTGAATTGTTAATACTAAGTAAGAGGTATGGTTATCTAATTTCCTCGTTCGGTTTGTTAGAATAATCAACAGAGCGCTAAATTACCGGCGAAATTAATTGACGTGTACGTCGGTCGTGCCATTCATGGATGCGGATTTACTACGTAAACACGTGGGAATCTATCGTTTTCAATGAAACGCGTTCGTTTTGTTTTCTACGTGGACGATAATCGTAGTCACGTGACTCGAAAATTTGAAAATGACGTTTAAATCTTAAAATTTGACAATATTGCCAACTTAGAAACTTTTTACTTTAATCCTAAATTGTCACGTGATTTGCAAATATTTACGAAACACCAGTAACTCGTACACGCGATTTTGAAAGTTGCGCAAATTTGTAGAGATTTTTTCAATTTTTTTCAATTTGTAAAAATGTTGACGTACATAAATGTTTACAAATTGAAAAATCTTTAAAAATAAGCTTGATATCGAAGTCCGATAATGATTTTATGTAAACATAATTGGTATTTACGACGAGGAAATTATCACCTCTATTGTTATTGTTGTTGTTGCAACGAGAATATAATCGTAATTAGCGTTAATTTGGAAAAATTATTGTTTAGCTTACGATTTATAATATCCGTTTCCGACATTTCGACGTCTTGTACAATCGTCGTTCTTAATTGTAATTTTTGTATTTTTTATATATTTTTTATTTTAATTTATCGACCCCGTACCCAAAGGGGGTAGGGGGTTGTCCACTTAAATTATTGATTTGTTTTTAAATCCAAATGTTTAGAAACGCTTTCATCTTTAGATTTCTCAGAGACACAAAGTATACCCCCCGACCCCCTTCCAACTTTTTTATTATCGCTCTAAATTACACCTTCATTTTTCAAAAATTTTTCTTGTTGTAATTGAAATATGTTTAGCGTGAAGTATTCATATGGAAATACAAATTTTTATATTATCATAAATTTGAAAAATAATAAAAAAAATAATACCCCGACCCCCGATTAAATTGTGAATTGTTCATTATTTTTCTTTTATTAAAGTATATATTTTTTAAATTATTATAATTATTTATTGAAATGTTCAGACTATAACGTATACGCCTATTAGGGTTTTCGAGGGTTTTCGTACCATTCATCCTTCCATGAATCTCAAAATGATCAAAAAAATAAATTGACGCTTATGTATTATCGTTTTCACAAAAACAAAGAAATTAAAAAAACAAAAAAAGTTTTAACCCACCGACCCCCTACTAAATCCTTTACCCGTTGTTTTAAACCAGTCGTTTATTTCTCAAAATACTTCTGACGCGCTCCATTTGAAAACCCCCGATTATGAATTTTTTTGCGTTTTCGAAATGTGGAAAATCATTTTATTCAAAAGAAAAATATATAAAAAATGTATTGTGTTGATATCTATTATCGTGAAGGAGCTTTTTATTTTTTTTATTAATGGGACGACCCCTTATCTTTCATTATAATTTTAAGATATTTTTCAAAATGATAATTGACGATAAATATTTCCATCAATAAAATATTTATAATTTTCGTAAATATAAAAGAGAGAAAAAAAAACACCCTACCCTGACTAACTTGTTAATCATGATATTTTTATTTATATAGAATTTTTTTAAAATTATTATAATTATTTAAAACATATAGCTTACGTTATTTTAAGGGGTCAGAGGTTCTGTATCGAAGGATGTGTAACATTTCTATTTTTGAGTAAAATAAGTGTCTCGTCGCATTTAAAATAGAACCGCCGTTTTTGCAGATTTCCCTTTGGGATAAGGCCAGCTTTTATCCATCAAAATTACATCACCTTGTATGTGAAAACCTATAAAATTTGCATTAATTCTAGTTAATTCCAGAAATAATTCTTTGCTTTTATCTTCCTTGTTGTTTTTGTTTGTACGAAGTTACCAGTTTATTGGACGTCTAACATCGAAGAAAAAAACAATCGAAATCCGACGAATGCGTCAAAGGTCGGCGTGGAATTTATTTTCGGCGTAAACAAATCAATGTCTTCGATTGGTAAACAAAATTGCAATTATCATGTGTGATATACGGTTAATACTCTCTGGGATATTACGGATCGTTCGGCGACAAGAATCACGAATAAATTCAAAAACGAAATTTCGTTTATATTTAACTGAAAATTTGACAATTTAGTAGAAAATTGTAATTGGTAATATTTGAATGTTTTTCTAATCTTGACTAAAAACCTTGCCAAAAACAACAACTATGAATAGTTATGAATTAACCTTCAAAAATCTGTCAACTGTCATCTTGAAGTGCCAACTGTAAAAAAATTAAATCTTTTTTGACACACCACATACATACATGGCATGGAATTTTTGCCAATGACTGGATTTTTTTTCATTTCATTGCAATTTTTTTTTGAGAAAATAAAATATTACCACCTTGAACTATTTAGATACAATTTACGTAACACACTTACGTACGAGCGTCGAAGGTGGCGTACGCAAATATTTTCCAGCGAACCTGAATCGCGTTTCCCATAAATCACTCAGAAGTTGTTTGCCAACGGATTTCAGCAAAGCATTGTTGCGGAATTGTTTGCCTTGTTTATTAAACAAAAAGTGTAATGAATTCATGCGCGCGATTGATGTTAAAATGCAAACGTGTGTTTGCGTTCGTACCGGTTCGAACCGGCGCGATCTCAAAAAATAATTTCCATTTTTCGAAAAAGAAAAAAAAAGTTGTTTTACTGAGATTCTGCGAAACGCTTGAGAAACGCCGACGAGGTTTGGTTAGAATACCCGCAAGGACAATTTATTCGTGTAGTGATATTTATAAAGAAAATTATGTGTTGATTGCGTCATCAGTTTGACGATTGAAAATGATTGAAAATTAAGGAAGATTAGAAAATGTTTTTAAAGGTATCCACGCCCGTTTTGAGAATTATTTTTCTAATATTTTTTGAGTTTCAAAACTAATATACACCTAATCCAACCTAACCTTACCCACAATTTCCACAAATTCTTCATTTAAATGTATTCTTGAGCTTTCAGTCTATTAAATATAGGTTGCCAGGGCCGACCTAAGATATTTGGCGCCCGTGGACTACTAACAATAATGCGCTCCTATTCATAAGAATTTTCTTATGACTACGGGAATACGGGAGGGGAAGCGGGGTGACCAGTGAGTTTTACAAAAGTTTCGGATCTAGAAAAAGTTAATTGATTACCAATAAGGTGACCAATTATTTTTTACGAAAAAGGGGTACGGATGGATTGGGTTCGCTCCGTAAATTAAAATTATTGAAATTCAAAAAATCAGTTTTAAAAATTTATAGATGGATTGGCATGGATTATAGTTGGGTTGGTATGGGTTAGGTTCGCTCCGTAATTCAAATTATCAAATTATTGAAATTCAAAAAGTCAGTTTTTCAGTTTTTAAAGATTTATAATTTATGGTTGGGTTCGCTCCGCAATTGAAATTCAAAAGGTAAAAAAGAGTGCACAAAAGATGTATAAAAAGGACTACAAAAGAAAATACAAAATTCAAATAACCTATAAGAACAATTGCCGCCCCAAAATGCTGGCGTCCCTGGGTTATAGCCCATTTAGCTCTGTGATTAGGATGGCCTTGCAGGTTGCATAATAACAATCTATATGTATACAGCTAAATCAATATTCGATGTCAGTAAAACCTGTCTAACTAACTAACTAACTCTTGCAAAAATTAAAAAAGTTGAATAGAATAAAAAAAAAATGAATTCAATAAAAAAATTTATGTTTGCAGGAAATTCTGTTAAAAAAAAATTGTAAAAATTAAATGGCGAAAATTTAAATTAATAGTTTGTATAACTAAAACTTCAAAAAATTTAACTCTTGCAAAAATTAAAAAAGTTGAATACAATAAAAAAAATTAATTCAATAAAAAAAATTCATGTTTGCAGGAGATTCTCTTAAAAAAAAATTGTAAAAATGGCGAAAATTCAAATTAATAGTTTGTAAAACTAACACATCAAATTTTTTTTAAGAAGGCTTTCGCGGCCGTTGTATAATGTGGTTCCTTGGTATACGAGCTGGAAACGCGTCAGTTTGGCTGCTGACGTTTTGTTCGTTGAAACAAGCGACATCATCCGAGTGACACAATTATTATATTTAAAAGTCGTAAAGAATTGTAGACATTTGAAAATTTGTGCAGAACAACTGAAATATACTGAGAGTTTTACAGCCCATTGTAAACTTTATTTCATCAACTAGAATGATAATAATAATAATAATAAACTATGGAAAAAAGTTGCCCAAAACTGCCCATCTCAATAATAATTCCCCAAATTCCGTTTGCAATTAAAGTAATAATGATAATAATAATTTATTATCTAACAGTACCAATACATTCTACTAATTACAGGATAATCTTTCTAATGAAAGTAAACGTAATAGAAAATGAGTGCAGCATGAGAAATTACATGAATAAATTTAAAGAAGAATTTCTCAATTATATAACAACAATTAAAATCGACGAACAAATAATAATAATCACACACAATATATACAGGCTGTCCGCGGTAAAACGAATCACCCTCAATATCTAAGAATCTAAATTTTTTTCTTAAAATCGCTGAAAGACGTAAACTTTAGATCTATGGGGGACAACTTTTGGCGAAGAAATAATCTCCATATCTTCAACCCCCTCACCGCAGGGGTGCCAACCCTAAAATTCTTAAATTACACTAGGGGTTGAGTGATACCTCATTTAAAAGCTTACGTAATTTGCATTTCAACGGTGTATGAATTTTTGAAATGCATAGATTTTTATTCGAGAAATTAGCTTTTAAACATAACTATGGTACAAAACAGAAACGGCAATTTAGTTAGAAAAACAGCCAAGATTTATTTGAGAAGTTGTTGGAAATGACCTCCCCCAACTTCCATATAATTGTACAAGCGTTGCTCAAACCCACGATGTCTTTAGAAAATTTACGAGATAGAATGTACAATTCTATCTCCTGCCTGCCGTGCAGTGACCCCTGAAATTTGTCAAAATGTACGTCGTGGGTTTATACGTTTGTATAATTGTATGGAAGTTGGGGGAGCCTATTTCCAACAATTTCTCAAATAAATCTTGACTGTTTTCTGACTAAATTGTCGTTTCTGTTTTGTAACTTAGTTATATTGAAAAGCTAATTTCTCAAAAACGAATAGATGGATTTCAAAAATTCATACACCTTTGAAATGCAAATTACGTAAGCTTTTAAATGAGGTATCATTCAACCCCTAGTGTAATTTAAGAATTTTAAGGTTGGAGCCCCTACGGCTAGGGGTTTGAAGATATGGCGATCATTTCTTCGGCAAATGTTGTTCCTCATCAATCTGAAGTTTACGTGTTTCAGCGATTTTAAGAAAAAAATTCAGATTCTTAGATACTGAGGGTGTTTCGTTTTACCGCGGACAACCTGTATATTTTCCTTTATGTTAAACGATGTTCTTAAATATTTTAAAATTATTATTATTTTAAATATATTAACATTTTAACAATTAACTCGATGGTGAATACAATTAACCCAAAGAAGTAAGAACTTCATTTTTCAATTTTGACATATTTTCTACAGACGTTTCGAAACATGTTGTGAGTCATCATTGGTAATGTTGAACGTTTCAATAATAAACGTGGTCTGTTTAAAAAAAGATCTCTTTAAAAAGGTTAACATTAAAAGAAAATGAATGGGAATGAAAATAGACAAGATGTTAAAATTCTTGGTTCTTATTATACTTGTGTGTCGTAATAAATATATTTTTATTACATGTCATGTTTTTTGCTTGTTCACGATTAAAGATAATTATAATTGTTAGTTTTTGGAAAATAGCTTTTCCAATTAGAACTTTAATTCAATTAATTCTATCCAATCAGTATTTAAATCGTCAAAAATATCGTCGATTTCCATCGAAAAAATTAACGATGACGATAATAATTTCTAAGAATATAAGTTATGGTTTTTGTATAAATTTTAGGTTCAATAGACATTTTTTTTCAATTATTCCTTTTATCAGTTAATCTTCTTTCAAAATTTCTTAAATATATTCTCATAATTCAGCCAACTTTGTAGGCGATTTCTTGCCATTTTCTTCTTATAATGGCCGACATTTATCCAAAAAATACTAAAATATTTTTCATATTATTTTGGCAATTTTTTTTGCCAATTTTTACACCTCGAATATTCTTTGTTTTTCCATAAATTTTCTTCGTAAATAATTCGATTTCCACTTAAACACGTATCTCTTAGTATCTCTTCTGGTATTCGCTTTGTTCTTCAATTGCAACGAAATATATTTTTGGACAATTTTTTTTATAAAAATGGTTGTATACCGGTTCATTCTGAAATAGGTTCTATCATTTTAAAAGGCTGACCAAAGCCCAACTGATAATATACAAAAAATACAGTCCTATGTAGAATAGTGTGTCAGAAAAAATATTTTAGTTTTGAGTAAAATATGAACATAACTCTAAATTATCGACAAAAAATTGGTTTTGCAATATTTAAAAAAAAAATTATTTTTCGAAAATTTAAAATGAAGATAGAACCGCCGTTTTTGCGGATTTGCGGATTTGGGTTAAGGTCAGCTATCACCTGTTGAAATACTGAGACATATTTCGCAATGACCTTGTGTATTGATATTAAAATCCAGGAAGGGTTTTAATTTCCTCATTCTTCCTTTCCTTCCTTTTATCTTTTCCAATATTAATAGTTTAACATCGATTTTTTTTTTAATTTTGACTATTTGAAAATATGGCCCATAAAAATACGTACATCGAAAAATATTTTGAATAATTTTCTTTTCCCTTTTGTTTTAGAAGCCTTTTTTCCAGTTTCAATAATGCTTTTAAACTCAAGTTTAAAAAAATGTGTTAATTTAAAAATTTTTAATTAAATTATTTTCAATGATTTTCAATTCAATTCTCAAATTAATTTTTACAAATACAAATACCGACAGAATTTTTTCTACCGAGACTTTTTTATCGTTTTCTTGTTTCCCATTGTGCGTTATTTGCAATCAGTCAGCCTTGCGCGTGTTCGAGTAACATGCGTTCATTTCTGGCGTCTTCTATTTCCACAAACAAACAAACGAATTAAATTACAGTGATTTTGATTGGATGGCAAAGCGTACGGCACGTGAGTATTTTTTTCGCTTTTTGTACATTTCCGACATTTTAATTGTTCGTTTCGTTGCACTTGTTTATTACACCTGATACAACTTTTGTCAAATAACTTTGACAGTTATCACTAATTGCAAATTATGACATTCAGTTTTAACCGGAATTTAGTCACCAAAAAAATCCTTGAGTTTCTGTGATAAATGACTATGAAGTTTGGTTGTTAATAATTGAATGTTTATTTTTAATTAGCCATTAAATTGACAGCTTGACGTTGACTGACAGATGGTCTTCAAATATGAACTAGAATTTAATCATAAAAATAATTGCCACATTGTAATGTCAGAAATAATTTTTTATAGTTGACGTTGACCGTTGACAGGTGTCACTGTCTTTTCACT
Organism: Lethrus apterus; assembly: GCA_018397195.1. Lineage (NCBI taxonomy): Eukaryota > Metazoa > Arthropoda > Insecta > Coleoptera > Geotrupidae > Lethrus > Lethrus apterus. Next base: position 29,481 of record JAFFZR010016807.1, on the reverse strand, counting down.
GTGACGATAGTCGTATGTTGATTGTTAATTAAAATAATATGATTAATCAAAAAAATTTTGAATGTAGTTTTGGGGACACACACGACCGTTTTAAATTGTCAGTTGACGTTGACAAATGTCAAATGTGTGTTTTTTTCTTTTCTGTGAAAGAGTAAGTGCTTGTTACTCTAGAAGTCCGTCCATACCTCTAGAGCGCTGGATTTATCATTTATTCGAAATAGTGATCGAATTTTTAAGATTAAAAAGCCCCAAACAACTAAATTTGACAGATGACGTTGACAGTTGTGATTGGCTGCGATTTGACATTTTCGATCGTTTATTTAAACCGGAAGTCGGTTTATTTGATTTTCATTACAAATTGTCGCTATTTTTTAATTATAATAATTGTAATTATCGACAAAAAATTTTAGGTACAAGCTCTTTGGATAAAATAAAAAAATATTTGCGGCAAAACCGGAAGTTTGTCTAAATTAATCAAATTTGTTGTACTCAAATTTGTTTTTAAGGTCTTAGGTTAGTTATTGAGGGCAAAATAATTTGTAAACTTATATACAGGGTGATTCAGATAACACATTATTTAAATTTTGTCTAGCTCTAGGTTTTTATTGATTTGATGTACAAACACGATTGTGTTGATACTTTACTTACTGAAAAAAAAAAAAATATTATAGAAAACCATCAAATATACAGTCCGTTCTACAAAACGGGCCCGAGACTATAGCGACTTCAATTGTGATATAATCACCAACAAACCATGTATATTATTAAATGGGACAGTCTTAGCTACAACTTGGCGAAAAAAACGGTCAAACGGTCTTGTTTTGTTTAATCACGGTTTGATCAAAGTAGGTAGATCTTTCTGAAATTTTGTATAGGGCCACAATTTCTTATTATGAACGACTTTTCTTAGTAAATGTTTGCCGTATCATGGATTAGTTGGATTAATTTGTTCATTTCATTCATCATTCTATTAAAATTGTTAGGCCGTTTTCCTTGTTTTTTTTCTTATGCAACCTATTTAAAATTGTATACCGTTGAAAACAGAATTAAAAATCATAACGAAATAACAAATAAAAAATATTGGTTGCCATTTAAAAAAAAATGGCGATGGCGTCATAACAAATAAATGAAGGTGTTTAATAAAGAAGTTTTTTCGCCAAGTTGTAGCTAAGACTGTCCCATTTAATAATATATATGGTTTGTTGGTGATTGAATCACAATTGAAGCCGCTATAGTCTCGGGCCCGTTTTGTAGAACGGACTGTATATACAGGGGGTAACTGGTGAAAATATAATTCGTTTTAACTTTTCAGTTTTGAAACTTGTACTCATAAAATGCGCTGTGTAAATAGTTCATTCAGACAATAATAATTATAAGCTTTGCAATTATTTGCTTTTATATATACAGGTGGTTCGCGAAAAATTAATTTATTTTAAATTTAAGTCGGCTGTAGTTTTTAGTAGAATTGATCTTGATTTGTGTAAAAGGGGGGTACCCTCGTGATTTTTGTTTTTCTTTTGAAACAATGGTACCATAAATTAAACGTCACGTAAATTTCGTACGTGTGACGTCATCGGCACCGAACAGTGATAATTGAGTGCCGGGGGTCGTTTTGTGAGATTCGTTGCTCGACTGTCGAGGGACACAATCAAGTGGCCCGAAAAGTCAGCACGTGTACAAACACCTCGCGTCGCGTTCGTACCGATCAAGAGCGCGTGTTGTAGAAGGAAGGATCCGTCGTCGTCCGGTAACTATCACCGAGTTTGTGGCGTTCCGGCTCAGTACTTCTTGACACGGGCGCAGTCAGTCTCTCCTCGTTCGTACTATCGGTGGTGTCCGTTCTTCTGGTGTTCAGTGCTTAAACCATAGGTACTGGTAACGGTGTGCAGATAACCAGTTCGATCCGGTTGCGCGTCGAACATATTGAGACGGTTTCTTCGATTAAAACGGGACGAAACTGGGTTCGGTGGAGAGAAATCCTCTCCGATTTTTTTCTTTCGGGGTGGAGAATTTTTGGCGAGGACATTCGCCGGGGTGAGACGCGCATCAGATTACTTCAAGAGGCGACAAAAAACAATTTTGACGCCTTTAACTCAATAACGTAAGTTAAATAATTTTATAAAAATTAATAAAAAAATAATACACCTTCAATTTAATTAGAATATTTTTTTAAAAAATTTTTAATGTAAAAAAATTTATTTTTTTACCTTTTTTTTTAAATTATTTTTTGAAATTATATATATTTTTATTTACAATATTTCTTATTTTTTTATAAATATTCAATGAATTATTTTATTATTTTTTTTATGAAAACTAGTTTAAAAATTTTTTTTAAGTAAGGCCCCTATAAGTAAATTAATTTTCTTTCTTATTCTTTTTATCCCGAGCCCTCTTCTACCAAAGGTGTAGAGTTATTTAATTTTAAACATTCCAAAAATCCTTGCAATAATCAATATTATAAAATATTCCCCCACAAACTCATAAATAGAAACGTAAAATTCACGAAGCTACTTGACCACACTCAAGCTTCGTTTGTTTCTTTGTTGTGTGAACATTACGATTACTCGCTTTTAAATAGTAAATAAATAAATCAAAATTTATTATCGCATAAAAAAAGTAATTTTAGTGACAGTTAAACATTGTAAATTTTCCAGTAATTTAAATAAAATTTAAATATTGTGATTTTTCCTATCAGCAGATTAAAATATAGAATCGTGTTTTGGTATCGTAATTTTTGAAACTTTCCACGGCTTTTATGGAAATTTTGTGCCCCTTTAAATTTAAATTTAAAACAAAAAAATATTTTAACGAAGAAAATTTTTAGACAGTTTTGGGCGAAATGGAGCAATTAAAATTCTTGCGTGTACAAATTGTCAAATAAATGATGTGTTAATTATGGAATGTTATCTACGTTAAAATATTAAAAATCGTTTGTTTATATTATTATTATTTATATTTAAAAAAAATATTTTTATAAAAAAATATCCAAAAATGAAGGGCTCCCAATTGAATTAATCACATATTTACAAAACAAATATGTCGATATTTGTTGTATTTTTTTTAACGAAAATCAGACTCGACCTCCATCGAGTGTGTGCTTATCGCCACATGCAAAAACAATCTCCAATCGGATAAATATTTTGATTGTGCCTTTGCATAACGCAAAGCACAAATCAAATTCTACCGATTGTTTACGTTCGGAACGTCATTGGTAGATTTTACCTTTCGATTTTTTCCCATCGCGGCCGGCCATTTTAAATTAAATGCAATTTGTACTGACATCGCGCAAAACGAATGTGACGTGGCAGTCTCTGATTTATTTTTTTGAAATGCAAATACACGCCGGCTAGATTACGTATCTGTCTTATCCATGTTTGTTTGTACGTTTTTACGACCGTTTCACGTTTCACTGACACATGTCAGAGGCGTCCTTGTTTTTAATTTAACGTAATTTGCGACATATTTTGTGACTTTTTAATTTATGGACGCAAATATTTGATGTTTTCAAAGGATGTCTCGTGTTTGTGAAAACTATAAAAATAATTGCGATTGAAATTTCAAAATGTCAATAATCCGGATCTGTCTTGAAACAATTGATATGCAGGGTTTGTATCTGTTCAACGGGGCTTTTGTCTTTTGTTTATTGTTGAATACAAACAAAATCGTCTAATGGTCATTTGATTGTCGTTTAATGTCTGTATAATGTGGCGATAATGTTTATTCATTTCAATAAGAGATTATTCCTTAATTGGTTTCCTGGTAAGGATCGCTCGGTAAATTTACTTGAATTTTTCTCTTTTTGGTGTTTGGGTAAAGTGACGTCAACATCGTCCGACCTTGTAATAAGAAGACTTTATTTTTTTTATTATTTCTAAGGAACACAACGTTTGTTGTTTACAATTTTTTTTGTAATTTATCGTCATTAAAATAATTGAAAATCAACAAAAATTAATTTTTTAATTTTTTTTATAATAAGTTAGGTTACCTGTCGGAAAATTTATTGGGATGCCAACTCAGAGATTCGAAAGTTCTTTTTCTATCAAATCCAATTGAAACCCTTCGTTGCCCATCAAATTTTTTTATTAAAACCTATATTTTTGAGGTTAGAATCGAAGGTTACCTTTTTGATTTTTTTTGGTATCATGATTTTATCTTTAAAAAGTTGTTATGTATTATTTTTGAGAATTTTGGGCAACGTTTTATATTAAATTCTATAGTGAATCCTTGAGACAAAAGCATAAAAATTCAATTGTTTTGTTTGTCCATACTATGATGTGTCATCATATTTTTTTTATTTTGTAAACAATGATGATTTAAAGATTTATGATTGGGTTCGAGATGGACCGTAAAAAAGTGTTCGATAAAAAAAAAATTTGTTGAGCTGCGCCATGATTTTTTTCAATGAATCTCCATCATATTTTTATGATGGAATTTTTGGAGGTCAAAAACCTTTGGGATGCAATAGAAAAATTTTTAAACTTATATCCATTGGATTTTTGACAAATTTTTAATTTTTAAAATTAGTGGTGTATCAGACATTTCCCCAACGACACTATTATTTAACATAATTTCTTGTTAAATACCCCATCGTCCTCCTTCATTCCTCAAGTATACATAGAATGATGCAAACAAAAAAATAATAATAATAATAATAATAATGGCAAAATGTCCGTAAAGATAAAGTAAAAACAAACGTACAAGTATGAGAAGAAAAAACACAATAATAATACAAAAATTAAAAAAATATAATTATAATAATGGCGCAAAATGCCCGCAAGGATGATGTCAAAACACCCGCATCTACGATTGTAAGAAAAAAGATCAGAAAAAATAACAAACATTTAAGAAATATTTCAACGACAAATTGAAGCCTTTCGAAACCGATCAGTCACGGTCATCCAAAAAGAAGAACAAACCCGAAGGCGATCGGACCGGTGCGCACGTCAACTTCCAAATAAGGCACAAAAACAAAACCGATGCGAGTAGGCTCTCCGTTCTCTTTCTCCGGCCCTTCGGAACGCGAACGGGAAAAAAACGTCTAAATATAGTCGGATGCCGGCGCTGCATTATCACAAAGTGGCCGTAAAATCTAAAAATATCCGAGAACTGCGACTCTCAAACTCGTATACTGAGTACGCGCGAAGGAAACTCGTCGCGTCGGGATATTCGTTTGGCAAAGCACATAAATTTTCTATTGTTTGATTTGGTCGGTCGTGGAGAGCTTTGCATACTTGATTGCAATGTCGAGCGTGAACTTACTGGATGATTAATAGGAATTATGGTTGATTTAAGTATGGAGATGGGTTTAAAATTATAATTTTGATTTATGGTCAAAGATTAATATACTCAACTGGTAAATAAAAAAATGGTCAAATGGTCAAAAATGGTCGACAGACAAAATGGACAAAGAAAACAAATTTACAGGTAAAAATTGAAAGAACTGGTAAAATTGATGGGTTTAGGCTTAATTGATGTGTGAGGAAGTGAAAAAGGGAGAAGTTGAAAAATTGAATAGGAAGAGGAAAGAAGAAAGAATATATTGTCAATGTGTGAAAATGTCACAGATCTATTTATTAAATCAAAAAAAAAAAAAAAACTAATAATCCATTGTTTCGTCGTTCTGTCAATCTGTCATTGGCCATCATAGTTTTTATTTGGTTTCAAAATTTAAATTTTAAAATAAAAATGAAAAAAAAATCCTCCTGTCCTTAAACAGAAAACAAAAAAAGTAACCTCACAGGGTTGTACCCAAAATATATAAAATACGTCGCTCGTCGTAACCGTAAGGCAAAAACCGCCGTTTTTGCGGATTTAGGTTGTGCCTAATCTCATTTTTCGCTTGTTAAATCGTGCATCTTATTTAATTCTGTGTACATTTTTGAACATGTGAACGAAAAATTCCTCATTAAAGGGATTCCAATTCGAACGGGGAAATTCTCGAAATCGTTCGAAAAATTCCATTTATGAACTGATTTGTTCGATTTTTTACGTGCATTTTTCGTGTCGAAATCATTCGTGTGAGGTTCGTCGCCGGTTGATTTATCGAAGTCGAAAATTTTCGACTCGGCGTCGATCGACGCGAAGAATCTGCAACGCTAGCAGTAAAATTTGACCCAATTGAATGCCATCGGAGCGTTCAAGGTTGAACGGGTCCGAGGCGTTTCGTAACTTGAAGGCATTTCGTGATTGGTAATCTGCTTGGCGATCGAATTTGTTTCGTCATATCGAATTTCGTGTTTGTGCGCGTGTTTGTGTCCGTTCACGAAATAATTAAGACGGAGAATGCTTGGAGCCACGAAGACCTGTTCGGATACGAGGCGAAAATTGACGAAAACGAAGCCTTTGTTGTTTGGGTTTTTCATAATATTTGCTCTAATTTTTGTTAATTTTATTTTGTGAATTCTGTGATCATAAAAAGTCATAAAAGTGAGATATTTTCATGTTTTGGTAATTGGGGGCTATTTTTTGTAATTGAAAATTTGCGAATAATTAGATTTACCATTTATGTTCTCACATACAGGCTGTTGCTGAAATAGGTATCAATATTTTGGCCCAACCCAAATCCGCAAAAAACGACGGTCCCATCTTCATTTTAAATTTTCGAAAAATGTAATTTTTTTATATTCTAAGTACGATCCTGTAGCCATTTTAATGTGCGTCAAGTTGAAAACTATATTTCTTTGTTGGGAATAACATGAAGCGAAATTGACGAAAACGAAGTCTTTGTTGTTTGGGTTTTTCATAATTTTTGCTCCAATTTCTGTTAATTTTATTTCGTGAATTCTGTGATCATAAAAAGTCATAAAAATGAGATATTTTCATGTTTTGGTAATCGGGGCCATTTTTTGTAATTGAAAATTTGCAAATAATAAGGTTTACCATTTATGTTCTTACATACAGGATGTTGCTGAAATAGGTATCAATATTTTGGCCCAACTCCACAAAAACGACGGTTCCATCTTCATTTTAAATGTTCGAAAAATGTATTTTTTTTTAATATTATAAGTACGGTCCTGTAGCCATTTTAATGTGCGTCACGTTGAAAAGTATCTTTCTTTGTCGGGAATAACATAAAATGTTGCAAAAGAACCTTTAAATGTGTTTTTTCCATATTTCATTCAAAAATATGGACAACAAATTTTAAAAAATATTAATAAAGTAAAATTATAATAAAAATATAAAAAAAGGAACTATCTGTGCTCAAAACGCCCCGATTTTTCCACAAAAATCGAAATCTTTCAGAATTTAATGGAATTATCGTCACTTAAAAAATAATAATATGTAAAATTTAAAATAACAATAATAATACCTAATAATATCAAAAAAAAAAAAAAAATAATAATAAAAGATAAATAAAAAAATAATAATAAAATTTAAAAAATAATAATAAAATAAAGAGATAAATAAAATAGAAAAATTAAATGGTCGAAAATAAACATATTTTTTTGATTTTTAAATTATTATTTCAATAAAATGTGCATCGTTATATACAAACAAAAGCTATCTATAAATCAAATAATTTCCATAAAAAAAAAATAAACCGGCTATATACTGGGTTATTCTGAAATAGGTCCCACCATTTTACTATATGATGGCTGACCTTGGCCCAAACTCAAATTCGCAAAACAGACGGTTCTGTCTTCAGTTTAATTTATCGGAAAATGTCATTTTTGTTATATGGGCATTCGGTTCTAAATACGGCCCTGTAGCCATTCTATTATGCGTCGTATTGAAAAATAGCTTCCTTAGGTGGTAATAGAACCTTTAACTGTGATTGGGCGTTTTGGCGTTTTGTTAATATTTTATTCAAAAAAAAAAAAAAAATTGTTCCTGGCACACCCTTCAACATATGGCCGCCATTTTTACATATTTAGGTTTCGACTAATGTTAGCTATCACCTGTTAAAATATTGATACCTATTTCAGAATCAGCCTGTATATGCTAAGGAGCTCTGTGCTCAAAACGCCTCATACATTTTCATTTTTTTCTTTCACAAAGAGATGATTTTTTTACAAAAATCAAAATCTTTCAGAATTTAATGGAATTATCATTACTTAAAAAAAAAAAAAATAAATAAAATTTGAAATAACATAAAAATAATAATAAAATAAACTGCTCAATCGAGTCATTTTCGCCATTATTGAAACTTCTATAAATAAAATAAACTTTGATGTTTGCTAATTGTAGCTAAAACACATAAAACATATAAAAATCGACCCAACCACGTCCACAAATAACTTATATACAGGGTGTTAAAGAACTTTTCGGCAATCGGTGAAAAAAAAACCCTGAATCTGAATCTGAAACTTGGACACTATTTCTTTCTCCTTTAATTCCGCCTTCAATTTTCCCAGCAATGCGATTTACAGTGTAACCAATCAGCCTGTATAATTCAAATAAACTTAAAAATGCATTCCCAATAACAATATAATTTTAAACTTAAATATTGAGAAACTGCGTTTCATTGGTTCACACTGTATATATGAGTATAATATTAATTACCATAATAAATACGTGACGTGATTACGGAGATTTAATTTGCCATTAATGAAGTAAATGAAATGACTGACGTAATGTTTCAATCAGGGGCGCATTAAGGAGCAAAGTTCTATGTAATATTAAATTCGTTCAGACAGACGTATTTCCACCTTCGAATTGTTTCTATTGATAATTCGCATTTAAGTAAGTAAATGAAATGACTGATGTAATGTTTCAATCAGGGGCGTATTAAGGAGCAAAGTTCTCTGAAATATTAAATTCGTTCAGACAGACGTATTTCCACCTTCGAATCGTTTCTATCGATAATTCGATAATTTAAGCCGTCCCTGGTGTGCATAATCAATTAAATGCAATCGTAATCAACAATCGACGTTGGATCGTTTCTTACGCGAACGGGAATGCGATAAGATTGCGGAAATTCGCGGGAAGCTGTAAAATCAACAATGAATCATCGAAAAATCAAAAGGTAGGTGCGCACGTGGCGAGGAACAATTACAGTACGTATCGATATATCAATGCAATAAACATAATAATGAATAATGCATTGGCTTCTGTTTATTTTTTCGCAGCTCGCGGGCCCCGTCGAAGACAATTGAAAAATTTGTGCTCGATTATCTAACGAGACGGACGTTCCAATCGATTGAGTTATTCGAAAATCGTACGTCGTTAAAGGCGAGACGCGTCCTTTTTTCCGACGTGAAGTAGGTCCATGTTATACTTTCTACGGTTTTTATTTGCAATTGTAATTCCGACCATTGTTGGGCGCGATCGTGCGAAGTTTTCTTAAACACAATTAATTTTAATAATAATACTAATAATGGTAATGACGTTACAATCAAATCGGGGAACTTTCCACGTTAATTAATCAATCGTCGATTTGTTTCGTTTGTAATTTCTCAGAATCACAATTTAACGACTGCACACAATATGGGACTCAACTCTGATCCTTGCGGCATGCCGTATCATTTCGATTCGAACGAAAAATTCGCAAAACTTTGAAACTTGCCCAATTGAAATTTTCAAACTTGACAAATATTTAAAATTTTTTTTTCAAAAATTTAAATCCTAAGATTTTTTTACATAACTTTGTGTTCGTGGAGCATTTAAGCGGCGATTAAATTGCAATTGCAGCACCGCAAGTTAACTATTAGCCTCGTTGATTTGCATAACCTGATACATATTGCACAACGTCAAACGAGTCATTGCCATGCAGTTGTTTCTTTGTAACGAAATATCACGTTGGCCGTGCATATATGACATGTACGATTAAATATTGCATTTGGTGTATAAATAGATCGGTTGGGATTTTATTTTACAATAAAACACGATCATTGGATTAAAAAAAAAAAAAACGGAAACAAACAGTAAAAAATAGAAAAATTAAATGCTCGATGAGAAACTTTTTTTTAAAATTATTATTTTCAATAAAATATGCATCGTTATATTCAAAACAAAAGCTATCTATAAGTATAAGCTACCCATAATATAACAGTAAAAAATAGAAAAATAACGTGCAAAAAAACCTATTTTGGATTCTTAAATTATTATTTCGTTATGTGCATCGTTTTATCCAAAACAAAAGCTATCTATAATTCAAATAATTTCCATAAGAAAAATAAACTCTTAAAAGACGTCAAGAAATTATTATTATTATATTAATGACTTGGTTGGTTGGTTGTTTGAAATTATACTTATCTTTTGTTCGTGAGTAAGTAATCAGTAATAAATATGAAATGTAATAAAAATATATTTATTACGACACACAAATATATAAATATATAAAATGTTTCCAAATCTTTTCAAGTAATAAATATATTTTAATGTTCATATATTTTGAGATGGAAATACTACAATATATTTGTGTGTCGTAATAAATAAACTCTTATTACATTTCACGCAAAATTATAATTATTATATATTTAAAAAAATTTTGTTAAAAATTTATTTCTTTGCGAAATATTTTTGTGGGGTTTTCCCTGCTGTTTTTACACAAAAATATATTCAAAAAATAATTTCCAATAATTAGATTTTTTATCGGGCCCGCCAAATAGAAACAAAATTGTTATATATTTTTTTTTATTACGTATGGGAACTATCATATTGCAAGCAATTTTATGCAAAGTTTATTTTGTTGCAAAAATATTTAAATCAAATAAATTGAATTTTTGAAAATTCCTTCTGATCATTTTCTTAAAAATACTCCAAAAAATACTCTTAAAGGTTGTCAGGTCTGAATTTTTCATACAAAAATATTTTTCAATTTTGTCTCTCATTTCTTTTAAAACGAGTATAAAAATAAATTCCAAAATAAAAAAAAAAATTAGTTAAACAAATTTTTAAATTATGTGGCTTTGCATAAGATTTATAAAACCAATAAAAATTACATTGGTATTTTTAGGTGCGTTCGTATAAAATGAAGGCAAATATATGCAAATTATTTACACAAATAAACACCTAATAAACGTCAACTGGGAAAGTCAATATTTTTTTTTTGTAATTTATAAGTTGCCGACATCTGCATTTGCAGTTTTACAGCTTCAAACATCATATTTTAACGTTGACTTATAACTGTAAATTTTGCAAAAAATATTGTTATATTTAATTTATCTTGTACCTCAAGTAATAATAATAATAATCTACTTAAAAATTAAAAAAAGTAAACTTTTTTAGTTTTTTCGTTGTTTTGTCGAAAATGGTTTTTTTAACAAATTTATGACAATTTTTCGAAAACCTAAAAAAATTAAAGCCGAACTATTTGTAATGAAGAAAAAAAATTCGTAAACTAACCAAAAACTGGAATATCCGACCACCCACAATCCAACAATTGTTTTAATAACTGAATGGGGATTTTTACACATAAATCTCAATCTCAAGAACAATAAATTAACTACGAATACCGTATTTAACTATTTGTTTTTTTTATCTTCCCAGTGTCACAGCCTGCAATAAACGGCGACCTTTAATGCATCGCTGGACAGCGCGTTCGAAGAACGTCGGAGTTATCATCGCGAATTAAATTGCATGTAATTTGCCTTTCTGTACGTTTAAAAACATCCATCGCCGTACATGGAAATTAATCCGTTATATAATAACATTAATAACCGACAATACGGAATTGTTTTAATTCACTTGATTGGTTGCCTATTTATTGCTGACTAACTAACCACACATTTAGCTATCTGTTTGTCTGCACACGTCATTAATTGATGGTTTCAATAATTAAAAGTTTTAGCTAAGAAACTAAGTTAGTTAAGTAGCATCATCATCGTAAGCGACTGAGCAACTGTTAGTTGTAGTTATAATTATTAGTTGTTGATAATCATAAGTGCATCTGTGCATTATCAATTTTTCTTGAATTATCGTTTGCTGACTAGCTGTCAGCGTTGCTAATTCGTGTCAATATTTAATTAACTGGCATCATTAATTGGGTATTAACTGAGCTGTTAAAACACTATGTTATCATTAACTTACTCATTGTTTAAGCCCGTAAGTAACTGACAGTTCGCGTTATCAACTGACTAGATGACTTTATTAATTGACTAACTGACACCAGTTACTAAATCATTAGCGACAGCATTAATCGACACATTTTATAATCTAATTAGCCATGCTGGTAATGAACTGTGTAAACCATGAACTGACTGTCTAAGCCATTGACTAATCTAATTATTAACTAGCTACTTCATTAATTGATTTATTGTGCACGTCTGTGACTATTTGCTTAACAAAGTATTAACTTTATTAATTGAGTCGTTAAGTGATTAATATTGCTTTATTAGCTAATTATTCGTCATTAGCTGATGACTCATTCGAACTATTAAGATATTTTCTATATAAATTTATTAGCTGGTTGAATCATCAACTGATTGATTCATTTTATTGACATCATCGAGATTAACTACGTGGTTGTGACATAAATTTATATTTCATTTACTGACTAGTTTGTGTCATCGTTTAGCTAGAAGTGTCACTAATTGTTTAACTAGTTAAATCATTAATTAATTGACATCATCGAGATTAACTACGTGATTGTGTCATAAATTTATATTTCATTTACTGACTAGTTTGTGTCATCGTTTAGCTAGAAGCGTCATTAATTGTTTAACTAGTTAAATCATTAATTAATTGTGTGCGTCAATGACTCAATGATTAAACCTTAAGCTGTAAATTTAACTTACTAGTTGTTTATTTCATTAACTGACACGTCGTTGATTATGTATGTGTCATGAATTGAGCTTAATAGCTAACTAATGTTTGTATCATTAATTGGCTGACGTATAAAAAAACTAATGATTTACTATCTGCGTCAGCGTCTGTCGATTGTCGTGCTGTTTGTAACGCGCTGACTGTAAGTGACGTTGTCTAGCTGGTTGGGTCAACTGTTTTTGGTTACGTCATTAGCTAACTATTTGCTACATTTTAAAATCTGAAACTGTGGACGTTATCACCACTTGATCGCTTCATTAACTGATTAACTGATGTTAACTAACTATTTGCGTCATATAGGTATTTTAGTTTGTAGCTAATTATTTGTATTCGTCTTTCTTCTAAATGTGTGTGTTGTCAAATCTTTTTGACTAACTAATGATCTAAGTAAATAACCGACGAACTAGCTAAATAGCTAACTGTATACGTCAGATGGTTAATTGTCTGTAAGATTAATTAGCTAACCGTCACTTCATAACAAAAAATTTTCTGTGATATGAACTGACTATTTGCTTAACAAAGTATCCACTATATTGAGTCATTAATTAATGATGCTTTATTAGCTAATTATTCGTCATTAGCTGATGACTCATTCAAACTATTAAAATATTTTCGATATAAATTTATTAGCTGTTTGAAGCATCAACTGACATTGACATCATCGAGATTAACTACGTGGTTGTGTCATCAATTTCATTTACTGACTAATTTGTGTCCTCGTTTAGCTAGAAGTGTCATTAATTGTTTAACTAGTTAAATTATTAATTGATTGTGTGCGTCAATGACTCAATAATTAAATTTTGAACTGTAAATTCAGCTTACTAGTTGTTTATTTCATTCACTGAGACGTCATTGATTACGTATGTGTCATGAATTGAGCTCATCAATTGGCTGACGTATAAAAGAACTAATAACTGTAAGTGACATTGTCTAGCTGGTTGTGTCAACTGTTTTTGGTTACGTCATTAGCTAACTATTTGCTACATTTTAAAATCTGAAACTGTGGACGTTATCGCCACTTGGCCGCTTCATTAGCTGATTAACTGATTAACTAACATATTGTTTGCGTCATGAAGGTATTTTAATTTGTAGCTAATTATTATTTATATTCGTCTTTCTTGTCGGAATGTCCGCTTCATTAATTAACTAAATGTGTGTGTTGTCAAATAACTTATTGACTAACTAATGATCTAAGTAAATAACCGACGAATTAGCTAAATAGCTAACTGTATACGTCAAATGGATAATTATAATATTAATTGGTTAACTTTATAAAAAATTGTCTGTGACATGGGCTGACTAGCTATTAATTAATAAATCGATACAGGTTGTCCAAATTGTATGCAATAACCTTACAGGAGTGTCCAATAATTCGATTGTATTCCAAATTACAATTTATTTCGGATGGAGTCCAAGTCCAAGTAGTTAGTACCTTTTAAATCAAAGTGCATACATTTGTTTATAAATTTATGGCGAAACTCGATAAAACTCGTATTTGTGTGTCGTTGCATTGCGCGATATCGGCAACGTCAAATAAATTGCCGTTTACGGCAGCCGACTTTGATAAACGGCCCGAGATTCAAGGCTTCGGAATCGGAAATTAATTCTTAACACATTGTGTGCACCGTAGCACATATTATGCAACGTTTATGCATGCGTCCGTTCAGTTGGTTCGGTGCAGCCTCCGTCGTCCTCAGCGGCACGTGAAAAAACAATCGAGCGTCGCGATCCGGATCTCGTTTTGTTTTTCTCGGCCGAGTCGGTGACGTCACGTTCCGGAAATGAACTTTTGATTTGTGTTATTTTTCCAAGTAGTTAGTTTCCGCGACGTGCGGGTGAGTTAAGATGGTACAGTTTAATTTGGCGGACAAAGTTGCGTACGTCCAGAGTGTAATGGTTTCGCCGCCCAGTCAGAGGAGGTTGTCGGTCGTCCGGAGTTTCTATTGGGTTAGCATTGGACACTTCTAAACATATTTAAAAAATTTTATCCTGGGTTCAAAAATAACATTTCCAAGAAAGTTACTTTTTTAACAAATTTCGCCCTTGGATAACAAATGAATTCAAATGAATTCAATAAATAATTTTAAATCATTTAAATTCATAAATTAATTAAGTTCGCAATGCGTTAGGTTCGTCCGGTTGAATTGTATTTTAACAGTTGAATAACATTCATAACCTACAAAACGTGAAGGGTGTGAATCGAACCCAACATTTAGATCCAACTAGTCAATTTTTTTTCTGTAAATTAAATCATATTTATAAAATAATCGTTGGGTTTAGATTGGGTTCTTTTGGAATGTCGTGTTGGGTTCCTACGGTTTTAAATTTTATTTAAAAAAAATTAAAGAAATTCACCGGACAAGGTGCACTGAAAATCCGAAATAAACGTTGCACGCTAAATTGCCGATAAATTTATTTTTCCTCAATGTCGGAATCTTCGATGTCATTGGATGTCGTCATCTAACGATTCGCGCGACGTTAATTACAAAACGTTTACGAACAAACATGAAAACGATCGCGTTAACGTGTCCTTTTCGTGTTAACGAGTCGTCAATTCATTCACCGACGACGACGTATTCATTATATTCACGCCACGGGGGACGTATTTTTTCGTCGTCGATCGTGTCCGCGCGATTCAGCAATAAATTATTTTTTTTACATTCATTTTATGAAATTATTTCGCGTTTAACAACTTAATTGCTCGTGAAGATCGTTAAATGGGAAAGGACGAATGATTTAGGTTGAGTGGATTTAGTAAGTTCGAAAGTGTTTACGTTTGGAAATATGGTGATAATTTGCTTTGATTAGAGCTTTTTTGTGTATAATCGTGCTAAGTGATGGCAATTGGGGCAAATTGTTTAAATTGATAAATTAAACAATTCTTAAGTTTGTAAGTAGTTTGTTTCAATATTTAAAAAAAAGAACTGCTAATCCGTTCCTGGTTTTTTTTTACTCTTTTTATTTAATTAATACACCCATTACTTTATAGAAAATCTGTGTGTTCGGCGCTTTTCATATATTTTTCATTGAAGTCACTCCCTTAGTCTGTCGAACTTGTCCATCTTTCCAATTGTTTGCCTTCAACACATTTTTAGTATTCATATTTGTTGGGTTTTTCATTTTTTTCCACTTGATTACCTCTTACCACTTGTCCCAAGCTTAAAGAACTTAACTGAATTAAGAGGGAGGGATTTGGTTGCGCCTACGACCGTCTTATTGATGTTAAAGCCTATTCCAGCATATGCTGCAAGAATTAAGGAAACGTGAGTTGAACCCTAGACCTTGAGGTTACTAGTCTACTGACTAAGTCACTAGACCAGTAATCCCATAACTAGACCAGTAATCCCATAACCAGATCAGTAATCCCATAACCAGACTAGGAATCCCATTAATTAGACCAGTAATCCCATAACTAGTTCAGTAATCCCATAACTAGATCAGTAATCCCATTAAGTAGACCAATAATCCCATTAGATTTTCCTTTTTCTCTTTTCTCATTTTTATACTGTTTTTTTTAATTTTGAAAAATTAAAGATGTCTTCAGCTCGTGTTTGTCAAACGAAAATTAAAAAGCTTGATTCGACAAAGATTTTATTTTCGTGGTTATTCTTTTGTTTCTATGTAACATCAATTTCAGGTCAAAGGCGGCCGTGCAACCACTGATTTTTTAATGTCAAAGAAAATATGATCGTAATGACGTGTATAGTAAACCAAGACCCATGTTTTTAATGTTTGTAGAATAATAATAATAATGACGAATTATTAACATAAATTTTTGCGGAAATTAAAAATTCAGATTGCTTCTGACTTTATCGAAGATATGTAGATTTTTTCCACGGCCGCCCTCGATCTGAAATTTATTTAATTAATAATGATAATAATAATAATTTATTTTGGACTACATTTTTTATAAATTTTATCCAAGATATAAAAAAAAAATCCACGGCCGCCTTTCATGCGAAATTTATTGAGTTCCTCGTTAATAATAATAATAATAATTTAGGTATTTTAGCCAATTTTTTTTTATAAATTTAGAGGAAAACGTGAACGGGAAATTACATCCAACCTCTGCAACCTACATAGTTGTTTTATCGTTTTAAGTTAAGTTAAGTTAAAGAATATTGTGCGGATTATTCAATTAAAGTGTTCAAAGGTCACTATAGAAAATTTTTGTTATCAAAGCAATATTCTTCTCTTTTGTGTTAAAACGTTTGTATTATTATTTAACTTTCTTTTTTGTTTTCTTCATTAGGTGAGTTAAGTTAAGATGAAGTGTTTACTTTTATTTTGGTTACTTTTGTTTTATTTATTTTGTTAAGGGTTCTTAAGGAAGAACAGGGCACCGTTTTGCGGTAGAACTGATAAGTACCCTTTTGGTCAATAATTTTGTTCTATGTATGCTTTTATTGTGTATTTTCTCTAATGGACCAATAAATATTATTATTATTATTATTATTATTATTATTATTATTATTATTATTATCATTATTATTAATATTTTGTGAGATTTTTTTAAGTTTATTTTAAAACTGGTTCATTTGGTCAATTATCGCAGGAAATGACCGATGAGACATGGATTAATTTCAACGATGACCTTGTCTCTCCGCGGCACGGAAATCGTAATGGCATGTTTCCGACAAAATTGCCAATAATAAGCGTCCGATATGGGAGAACGTGTTTTTTTTAGTGGCCGTTCCTGGATTTTGCAATTAAATTTTGTAACTCGTTATTAACTCGGTCGGTTTGCACGTTCTCATGTGACGTTGAAGCTAAAATTTAGAGTATTTTTCCCTTTTTTCGTCGTGATCGGAATTTTCCAGTTGGTTAGTTTTTCATCGTTAAGGCTGAAATTGAATCCGTTTTCCAAACTGACCAAAAGAGAATTTTGTAAAAAAATCGTTCCTTAATAATTCCTCTTTTTCTCAATTTATTTTCTGTTGATAGATTTGTACTGTATCCAATTTTCCAATTTGGTAAATTCATTACCAAATTTTGTCTTCAATTCAGTGCCAGGTATTATTTTTCTCTGTGCCCCCCATTCTCCTCCAAAGATCTTTTATATTCGAAAAGAGTCAGATTAATCCAATTTTTACAAGAGATCGTAATTCTGGGTTTTTCATTGGGTTTGGTTTCGTTTGATTATGTTGGGTTCGTTTAGTTTAGATTGGATTTCATCTTTTTTTGGGTTAAAATAAATTCCAATCTAAAAAAATGGAAAATAAACAATTTTTTTAGCTTGAGATCTGATTTTAACAAAAAATAAAAAATGAAATCCAATCTAAACTAATCGAATCCAACCTAATTAAAGGGAACCATTCCAAATTTAAGCAAAACGATCCAAACCTAAGTAGATTGGATTAAACAACCTAACCTTATGGGGAGTGCTGGTCTAGTAGCTTAGTCAGTAGGCTAATAATCTCAAGGTCTAGGGCTCAAGCCCTAGTGGCGAATATTGTAAATTTATGTCTATAAATTTTCAATGTTTCTCACTTTGAATTGGCCTTCCGACCGACTATTCTGATTAGGTTTTCCACGTTTCCCTAATCGTTGTATACTGGAATAGGCGTTAACATCTGTAAGACGGTCGAGGCCGTAACCAAATCCCTCCCTCTCAGTGCAGATAAGCTCTTCGAGCTATGGACAAGTGGTGAGAGGGAAGCAAGGGAGAGAAAAAACTTTAACTTAATGCAGTTCAAATCATTCCAATTTAAATCGAAGTTGGATTAGATTGGATAATATGTTGGATTAATCTCAAGGTGAACAAAAGCCAACCTAACTGAATACTCTTAACATAGCCGACTTTACTAAACTGAACGATATTTAATCTAAATGGATTTAATTGGAATAGTTTATTTGTGCTTCTTGAGTTGGATGTATTGTATGTATTGTATGATGTATTGTAACGCAAAATTAAAAAAATTCTGTAGATTGATTTTTGTCTTATTTTACAAGTTTCTGCCTTAAGACTTTTTTTATATATTTTTTTTCCATTTCCTCTCTTTGCCGAATTGTCTCACTATTACGTTTTAGGAATTTCTCATTCTGTGATTCCTTTGGAGTTTTAAGGTTATTTTCCTGTTTGTCCCATCATTTTGGATTCTGGATTTCAAGATTTGAAGGATCTGTGGTTCGAACACTTAGGCCACTAAAGTGGCTCCATTGTGCTGTCTCTCCAGAGCGTCTCGCTGCCCATAGTATCAATTAAACCCTAAAAATCGAACCTAACCATATTGAAATTATTCTTACTATATCCATTATAATCTAATCATCATAACCTTAAGGTAGGGTTTCCAAAACGTTTTCTGCAATGGAACACTTCGCAAACCCGAAAATTTAAAAAATTTTAGCTTATTTCTTAGGTTGGGTAATTCCTGCAGATTCCTGCGGTCCAGAAACCACCAATTATCAGACGGAATACCTATTCAGTTTGGGAAACATTGCCTTAAGGATATACAATCCAACCTATTCAAATCGAACCCAAGCCAACCTAAATTATCGTTAGGTTGAACGCTCTTTAATTAAATTAAAAATTATGTAATAAATGTAATAATTTTCTTTGTTGAATCCATAAAAAAGCATTTAAAAAATATATTAGAAAATCCCGTTCGGATTTCAAATTAGGTATCCATATTGAAAAAAATCAAACTCGGATTTGAAAAACGCAAACTTGGATTAAATTTAATTTAATTTTTGGATTCGAAAATTGATTAGAATCTTTGATCGTTCGCCATGTATTTTTCTGATTTTTCTGACGTCCGTTGCCAACTACTAGCCACTAACGTTTCACGTTAAAGTGTATCTTTGATGATTTGCAAAATTATCCTTCGTCGAGTCGGGGTTGTTGTCCGTCGATGTTGGTAGTACCGGTCGTCCTTGACCACCTACGTTCCTCGTACTGTCCATACACAGCGTCGACT
Source organism: Lethrus apterus (assembly GCA_018397195.1). Taxonomy (NCBI): domain Eukaryota; kingdom Metazoa; phylum Arthropoda; class Insecta; order Coleoptera; family Geotrupidae; genus Lethrus; species Lethrus apterus. Next base: position 9,859 of record JAFFZR010016807.1, on the reverse strand, counting down.
TTAATTTTGCAGCTTTTGCCTCTTATTGAAACATTTTTGTACATTTTCTTAAATTGTATTCAGGTTTGGATTAAAGGAACTAATCAGGAAATGACAATGACAAGAATTTGTAAAAATTTATAAATATTAATTTGTAATTGCATTTTTAGATTTAAAACATAATTAAGACAATTAGTGGCTCAGTCGGTCAGACACCGCTCTTACAATCATACATTTTATTCTATTTGTTTTAGATTGAAGAGGGTGCCGTCGGCGAAGACGACGAGATGACAGCGTCGCACGGCGGCGGTTCGGACGCCGAACCGCGAAACGGTTCGACGCCGAACAAAACCGAAAATTCCGACGGTGGCGTGTACACGGTTTCGGTGACGGGCAGCGGCGTCGGTTACGACAACGACGCCTTCAAAGCGGACGCCGAGAACGGTCTCGACGACATCGTCAAGAAACCGACGCGCGAACTCACCGACGAGGAGGCCTCGCAACAGGGAAAATTCAAGCTATCACGCAAAGAAAAATGGCGCATATTGAAAAACGTCACGGCCGTCTCGTTCGCGTTCATGGTGCAGTTCACCGCCTTCCAGGGCACCGCCAACCTCCAAAGCAGCATCAATGCCAAAGATGGCTTAGGTAAATCATATTGGAAAAAAAAAAAAAAACCAAAATTTATTGACGTTTTTAGGTACGGTTTCGTTAAGCGCCATCTACGCGGCGCTCGTCGTTAGTTGCATATTCGTCCCGACGTTTCTCATCAAACGGCTGACGGTGAAATGGACGCTTTGTATTTCGATGATGTGCTACGCGCCTTACATAGGATGTCAATTTTATCCGAAGTTTTATACGTTGGTGCCGGCGGGGGTTCTGCTGGGTATAGGCGCGGCACCCATGTGGGCTTCAAAAGCTACGTATTTAACGCAGGTGGCCGGCGTTTACGCGAAACTCACCGATCAAGCTGTCGATGGTATCATCGTCAGGTTTTTCGGATTTTTCTTCTTGGCCTGGCAGACGGCCGAATTGTGGGGCAACCTAATTTCATCGTTAGGTGAGTAGTAAACCTAATTTGTAATCAGTCGACACAATGACGCTTCCAATTATGCGTCTCGGCACGATACTTGCAAAACAATTTTTTTCAAAATTTTTTGACATTTTGTATAAGTTAGGTTGGGTGTGTCTTGGATTCATATAAGCTGGATATAAGACTTAAACCAACTTAATTCAATTCACCCAACGTGTATGATATATTTACGTATCAATTTCTTGGAAAAAAAATAATTTTTTTTAAATATATTTTTTTATATTATAACAAAATCAACGAACCCCAACCTAATCTAACGAAAATGTTAAGCTCGCAGAAGCCTGAAATGCCATTTTATTTGGATTTTTTTACAAAACTACATATTTTAAATCGAGCCTCATTTTAAACTTTTCCCGTTTATGTAAAAGCTGCAAACCCTACTTAGGAATATTGGCTCCAATCCAACCCAACCTAAAGTAGGGTTTGCAGCTTTTACATAAACGGGTAAAGTTTAAATTGGGGCTCGATTAGGGGGTTGTTCATTACAAAACAAATGATTTGAAAATTGGTAGGTTAGGCTAGGTTTGTCAATCTAATTAGGTTGGGCAACCTAATTGATTCGGTTTTGTAACCTAATTCAACCTAATTCAAGCTTTTGTTAGGAGACGTTCTTAAATAAATTTGTGTTACCCAATCCAACGTAATACTTTTTCCACGATGGAATTCGTTAAAATCTGGATTCATTGAAGATTTTGCCAAAAAGCACTTTCATATTTTCTTTGGATTTGTTGACGTCATTTGGGTTCGTTTGGATTTGGCTCAATGTTGTTGGGTTTAGAATTTGAAGGTATACATAACATTTCCATTAAAAAAAATTTAATTTTTAAATTGTGATTTCCAGAAATTGGTAGATGTGTGAATTGGGTTAGGTTTTGTTGTATCGAGTTGGATTGAACTTCCTAGCAACAGCTCATTAAAATTTAATGAAATTATGAAGCAATGTTTTTAATTTACGTTAGGTTGGGTTTAATTAGGTGTGTTTTTATTATTGGTTTTTATTTTTTTTTTATTAGGTTTGTTAGCCTAGCTTAACGTTTTGAACGGTTGGATTTAGTCTCCAAGCATCAATGACAAATATTGTTAAAAGCCTCAAACTTTCAACCAAAGCTAACCACAATCCTACCCTATGCAACCAAATTTACGTTAGTCAAAATTTTCTTTGGATTAGGTTGAGATGCTTTAGGTTGGTTTTTCCTTTATTTTCCCTCTCATTGTGCCCCAAGTTCAAAATACTTATCAGGGCCGAATGGGAAAGATTATTGGTGCGGCTGCGACCGTCTTATTTGAAACCTGCATTCTCTTCATGGGATTAAGAAAACGTGGAAAACCTAAACAGAATCGGATGGAAGAAACACAGCAAACTTAAATTTATAATATAAATTCGCAATGTCCCCAACTAAGGCTTGAACCCTAGACCTTGAGATTACTAGGTTACTGACTAAGCCAGTAGGCGAATCACCAGATATAGATTGAATTGAGATAAATTGTATTGGATTTCTTTTATGAAGCTGTCTGTGTATCAAGATATTAAATTTAAAGTTACTAAATATTCAACTCAATTTAACGCAATCCAAGATTACTACTTTGTTTGGTTGAGTTGTCGTTTCTAGAAATCCATACAATCCAACAGTTCTTGGCATATCCAACCAAATTGTTGCAAAAAAATAGCAACAATCCAAACGAACCCAAGTGACGTCAAAAAATCCAAAGAAAATATGAAAGTTACAAATGAATGTGCTTTTTGGCAAAATCTTCAATGAATCCAAATTTTAACGAATTCCATCGGGGAAAAAGTGTTATGTTGGATTGGGTAACCCAAATTTATTTAAGACCGTCTCCTAATAAAAGCTTGAATTGGGTTCAATTAGGTTACTAAACCGAATCAATTAGGTTGTCCAACCTAATTAGATTGACAAACTTAGCCTAACATATCAAAATAAATTTGCAAATATTTTTTTTGTAATGAACAATTGGGTTGTTCATTACAAAAAAAAATAGTAACTAGTATTTAGTAATTTAGTAACTTAGGAATAACCCAATAGAATTGGTTCCAATCCAACCCACTCAATATAAAAAAAAACAGTTTTTTTAAGGCTCGTGTAAGCTTTAAATTTCATTGGGTTGGGTTGATTTTCTCGGCTAAATTTCAATTGATTAGGTTCCGATTGGATTGAAAAAAAATAAACATTTCCCATTCAATCGCGCAAAAATAAAAAAAAATCTTTCAGTTCTCAGTAATCCCCACGGATCCTCCGGTGCGAATGGCTCCGCGCCCTCCAACTACGAAGCGTGCGGCGCAAACTTCTGCGTCATGAACATCAACAACAACGACAATCTGGCCAGACCGGCCGATTCGGAGATTTACGAAATATCCGCCATATATCTGGCCTGCATCATCTTGGCCGTGATGATCATCGCCATGTTCGTCGATCCGTTATCGAGGTGAGTGTTTTTCAAGCGTGTTTCAAAGCGATTTTCCAGGATCGTACTTGAGAAAATTTGATCTTTGTAAAAATTGTATACAATTTTTTTTAGTGGATTAAAAATCAAATAAAAAAATGTTTTTTTTTAAATATTTCGATTTTTGAAAAATTTGAAAAATGAAATTAAGTCTTCTGGAGGCGGCAGCTTTTTTTTCGGGGTACGAATTTTAACTTTGTTATTTTAATTAATGAAGGGGGGCGGACGCCTTTGAAATTTCAAAACTTATTACACTCATCTTTACAGGTTTTTTTTGAGTTATAATTTGAAATTGACAACCTAGTAATTTGGTAATGCAGTCCGTCCTTCATGAAAATAACCTTAAATTTTTTGTGCTGTTATGCAAGAAATATGCAACTAATGGTGATGAATCACAATCCAAATTCATTAGGAACCGGATGCCATTTACGAAATTTACACAAATTAAATCTCCCATTCATCCGAGACCGATTTCTTAAAAAAAAAAAAAACGATTGATCATTAGTCGTCGTCGTGACACGAAGAGGTTCGATGAATTTCCGTCCAAGGTGGAAACGAACGATCTTTATGCGTGTTTAGGAAAATAGGGTCAAGTATGCGGATTTTTTTTATCTCGCTCTCTCTCCCACCATCCGTAATCATCACCATTTGCAAGCGTCAAACATCAACGGAGTTGACATACTCGCCGGTTAATCGATTCCCCGTTACCTTTAAGCTCGCCGTTAATCGGTGAGGGGGAAGTGTTTATTATCGCGTCTGTCATCTGTTCGAGCACTTAATCAGAAAATTTCGAAGCTTATCAATATATCTAATATTAATTTTTTTTGACATATTCATGTATTTGAAGGGTCTCCGTGCAAATTATTTTTTGCCCCCTTTGTTTATGAATGAAAAAAAATTTAATGATAAAAACGAAATAATAATTTTTATGAATCCACGGATTAATTTAATTTTTTATTTTAAATTAATTAATTTTTTTCATTCATAAACAAAGGGGGCAAAAAATATTTGCGCGGAGGGTCTTCAAATACATGAATATGTCAAATTATTTAAATTTGCTAAGATATCTTGATAAGGTTCGAAATTTTTAAAAATTTTAAATATTGGGTAATTTAAAAAATAAATTAAAAAAAGTTCCAGCTGTTTTGGCGCAGTCCCCGATTTTTTCAACAAAGCTCTCAACTTTTCAGCGAAGCCCCTCCACTTTATTGAAGGCCCCCATTTTTCGATTTAAATTTCAGAATTTTTTTAGTATAGAGATTTTTTTGTCGATAAATTTGAAATATCGACATTTCGTATTTACGTCACAACATTGTCACAAAACGTGAAGGTTGACGAGCCCAACAGCTGTTTGTAAATGCGTCGATGACGCCGGCAATTTACGGCGGGGCGTGCCTGGGCTCGCATTCCTGACGAGAACGCGGCCTTGCCTTGTTTATCCCGCCGCGACGGCCGCCCCGAAAATGGCCAAAAGCGAGTCCAAGCCACCTTGATCGGTCGTCAAAGTTATACTTTGTTGCAATTTATATAAAAAAATTATATAAAGTGAAAAATAAATTTCAAGTAATTCGGTTACCAGGACGAAGCCTTAGGAGAGGGGGAGTTTAAAATGCACCTGTTTAGATAGTAAAAGGGGGTTAAATTAAATTCAATAAATTCAGAAAAATTGAAATTGATTAAAATTTTTAAAATTAAATTAAATTAATTTTTAAAAAAATCGGTACGTGCTAAAATTAAAATAGATTTGACGTTTATGTCTTTTTGTTTAATAATTTGTTTAATTTTTATTTTTTTTTTATTACTTTTGAACCCCCTTTTATTGAATTAAAATATATACAATATATTTTTTTAAATAATTTTTAATGTAAATTCTTTCATACATACATATATATTTTCTAATGCAATAAAAGTATATATCACGGGGGTCCAAACAAAATTAAAAAAAAATTTATTGATTTAAAATATATACAATATATTTTATAAATAATTTTTAATGTAAATTCTTTCATACATACATATATATTTTCTAATGCAATAAAACTATGTATCACGGGGGTCCAAGCAAAATTTTAAAAAAATAAGCAAAAAATAAAATAAATATGAAATAAAAATAAACTAAAAAACTAAAAACAATATACATAATGAAATAAAAAAGATAAAATAAAAGAAATGTAAAAATTTGTAAATTTTTTTAAAAACAAGTAGTTTATATTTCTGCTTGTTATCATTATTTCCTTACATATAGTGGATTGCTTCATGGGGAATTTCGAAAACTGTGCAATGATTTTCCGACGTTGAAATTTTTTTAAAATTTACAATATCGAAATTAAAATCCTCAATCCTTAAATTTAAATTCCAATAATGCAATCAGGCCACGTCTAATAAAAATTAACGTCAAACCTAGTGAATTTATTTCAATATACAGGATCATTCTGAAATGTGTCTCACTATTTCGACAGGTGATAACTGACCTTACCTCAAACCCAAATCCGCAAAAACGGCGGTCCTATCTTCATTTAAAATTTTCGAAATATATCTTCTCTAAGTACGATCCTGTGTCCATTTCAATATACGTCGCGCTGAAAATATTTTTTTCTGGCACACTATTCAACATACCGTCGTTTTTGCATATATGTGGTTGGGCTATGGCCGGCTGTCACCTTTTAAAACAGTGTGACAAATTTCAAAATGAACCTGTCTATGTAAATAAACGATGTTAAATTTACTGTTAAAATAAAAAAAAAATTAAAACATGAACTGTAAAGGCCACTAACAAAAATTACGCAGTCCATTATCTTCCAAATTTCCAATCTCAATCTCTGGTTACGCCCCTGGATAATATAAAAATATGTAATTAATCTAAAGTCTCTATTTTTTATTTATTTTTGTATATTTTAAATTTTCGTTGTTTCGCTCGAATCATACATAATTCGCGTTTTGTTGGAATAATGGCCGCCTTGATAGCGACAAAACCGTATGTTTAGTTTACGGTCATTGAAGCTAAGAAAAAAAGGAGAATGTTACTAGCATGTGCGATACGCGAAGGTTACACAACTCGGCAATTACATCGTACATGAAAACTGAAACTTTGATTTGTTTGTCGTGTCGTCGCGAGTTTCAAGCTCAAAATCCGTGCACCGATTTCGGACTTTAATACTCATCATTGTTTTTTGTTACATGCATTTGAATATTCGTGCTTATTGTTCAAATGTGTTGAATTTTCCACCTCATCTTTTTTATTTTTTTCCTAGTACCTTTTCCTTCTTCCCATTTCTAACCCATTCCTCTTGTTTTCTAGAAAGTTGTTTCGACGTTGATCTTTCAACTTTCTACTCAATGGTCGCATTTTTATTTATGGATAAGGAATTTTTTACGTTTGCTTAATCGAGCTTGATTTTTAATTCGATTTTAATCATTTTTTACGTTACTTCCTGTCGAACCGGAAGTGGAAATCGAATCATATAAAAAATATATAATAAATTCGATGTAATTCCGATGCCTCTGTCCTCCGTATTGTCTTCTTTTAAACCGCAAAATTGTCAGTGAAAGTAGGTTTTAATTGGATTCTAATCGATGGAAATCTTTTCAATTTTTACAACCACGACGACATTTAACAAACGTTTTATCGCTCGAAATTTCGCGTCCCAATTGGCGATTTTTTCGACGCTCCCAAATTCAAAGTACGAGTAGTTTCCAGTCATAAATAAAAAAAAATACCCCCGGGGTTCACGAAGAGAAACTACGTATTTGTTTTAGAATTTCATCACGTTCTATTATTGCAACTGGATCAAATTTGAATTTCTCAATTTTTAATGGTAAAGTGATCGTTAAATTACGGAGTGGGAAATTACGCGTTCGGTAGACCTTACGTGTAATATTTTTTCATCGTTAATTGTTGTTGACGTCCTTTGCGACACGCAAACAATTATATTTATTAAAAAAAAAAAAATTAAAAATATAATTATGAGTTCGTGAAACGTGACTAAATGCAGCCCTAGTGTGACACACAATGTGATTTATTCTCAAGTTTACGGATTTAAAGTAGATTAAAGATTTCATCGACGACCCTTATTTGATCTTGTATTTGTTATCGTTGCAAAGGACGACCACGACACGCAAACGAATCACAATTATATTTATTAAAAATAAAAAATTATAAGTATAATTATGAGTTCGTGAAACGTGACTAAATGTAGCCCTCGTGCAACACACAAAGTAATTTATTGTTAAATCTACGTATTGGGTTTTAAAGAAGATTTTTTTAAAGATTTCATCGACGACCCTTTATTGCTCTTTATTTTTGTATGAAAATTAAGCGAATCTACAGTTTCGTTACTCTATCTAATTTTGATGTTTTGTTGCTCTATGGGATAATTGTGGGAAATTTAAAAATAAAAGTTCGAAATCGGTTTATCTTTATGAATGTTTATCATCAGTGGATATAAAGCATAGAGGGCGCTGATAAACATCAGAAACTGTTCTGCTAAAGATCATTGTGAAATCACTGTTTTAATTTATTTTAGTTTTTTCTTTTATCATTTTTTTCTTTTTTCCATTTATAATTTTTTTCCTTTTCCCAACATTTTTTTTCCCACTTGTCTTTTTACGTCTACGTTTCAGTTTTAATTACCAGTCTAAACGATTTTTTTTTTTAAATTGCGACTTGATGGAATTTTTTAAATTCTCACATCCTATACATATACATATATGCGTTATTTTCCAGGTATGGTGAGAAACAACGACGAAACAGTTCCCCCGAATTGACGGGCATTCAATTGTTATCGGCAACCGCCTACCAATTGAAGAAACCCTACCAACAATTGCTGATACCGATGACGATATGGATCGGTATGGAGCAGGCGTTCATCGGTGCCGATTTCACCCAGGCTTACGTTTCTTGCGCCTTGGGAATTCCGTCCGTGGGCTACGTGATGATTTGTTTCGGGGTGGTGAACGCCATCTGCAGTCTGATCTTCGGGTCGGTGATGAAGTACATAGGAAGGAAGCCGATCATGGCGCTCGGCGCCGTCGTCCACATAGCGTTGGTCGCGTGGTTCCTCATCTGGAAGCCGCATCCGTCCAATCCAGCCGTTTTCTTCCTAGCGTCGGGACTTTGGGGCGTCGGCGACGCCGTATGGCAAACGCAAGTCAACGGTAAGTCGTAAGATTTGGTGACGAAGCAAATTGTCTTTAGAAATTTGCTATATATTCTGAGTTCTGAAGGTGGATTCATCAGATAATCAGATTGTTTTGAAAATTTATCGATGAATTAAATAAGTTTTATTTAAAAACGACGTAGTTGGTCATAAATAATTTTAAAAAATACGACACCTTTCGTTATTGATTTATTGCTACAATTTTTGATTATGAATTAGAAATTCGGACTGTTTTGCAAGTTCATTGGTTTGACGAGTTTTCAAAATTTTTAAGACAATTTCCTAAATTTTAGCAGATATTGTCGATAAGCTGTCAGGCAACTGATGAAACTACGCTCGCCGATAGGTGGCGTTGTGTATCAGTTTTAAGATGTAAACGCTTAAAACTGATGCACAACGCTACCTATCGGCGAGCGTGGTTGCTACAATTTCTGATGATGAATTCATCAGAAAATTAGAAATTTGAATTGTTTTGCAAGTTCGTTGACTTGACGAGTTTTCAACATTTTTAAGACAATTTCCAAAATTTTAGTAGATATGGTCGATAAGCTGACAGGCAACTGATGTAATCACGCCGCCGATAGGTGGCGTTGTGCATCAGTTTTAAGCATTTACGTCTTAAAACTGATGCACAACGCTACCTATCGGCGAGCGTGGTTGCTACAATTTCTGATAATGAATTCGTCAGAAAATTAGAAACTGGAATTGTTTTGCAAGTTCATTGGCTTGACGAGTTCTCAAAATTTTTAAGACAATTTCCAAAATTTTAGTAAATATGGTCGATAAGCTGACAGGTAATTGAAGTAACCACGCTCGCCGATAGGTGGCGTTATGCATCAGTTTTAAGACGTAAATGCTTAAAAATTATGCACAACGCCACCTATCTGCGAGCGTGGTTGCTACAATTTCTGTTGATGAATTCATCAGAAAATTAGAAATTCGGACTGTTTTGCGAGTTCGTTGGCTTGACGAGTCATCAAAATATTTGATACAATTTCCAAAATTTTAGTAGATATGGTCGATAAGCTGACAGGCAACTGATGTAATCACGCCGCCGATAGGTGGCGTTGTGCATCAGTTTTAAGCATTTACGTCTTAAAACTGATGCACAACGCTACCTATCGGCGAGCGTGGTTGCTACAATTTCTGATAATGAATTCGTCAGAAAATT
>JAFFZR010016546.1:0-10038 GCA_018397195.1 Lethrus apterus | reverse complement strand
TTTCCCTAGAAGGGAATGAAATGCAATGAAAATATATTTAATAATAATAATATACTTTATATACTTAGAAGAGTCATTTCGACGTTTCGGCAAAGTCACATTTGCCATCTTAAGGTGACTCTTCTCGGTCGTAGTGATCGTGAAGAACTACGACCACCACTACGACCGAGAAGAGCCACCTGAAGATGGCAAATGTGACTTTGCCGAAACGTCGAAATGACTCTTCTAAGTATATAAAGTATATTATTATTATTAAATATATTTTCATTGCATTTCATTTCTTTTATTGCTTGAACGCTCAATAATAAAAATAATTAACAAATGAATTAAACTTCAAAGACTTAGCCATCGCTTTTCCTCACTAAATAATTAGGTATTTCATGTAGTAAAAAATTCACCATGTAGAACTTTACAAAGTGTGTCCACTACTGTTTTAAAATAAGTCTACGCCACAAATTTCTGTATGTATGTAAATCTGTGTGTCATTTTCACACAAAATATAGGTACTATAGTTCGAGTCTCTTGGGGTTGGCAAAACATCAGAGTTCAATTATGTGCAACTGTAACGTGTGCAAGATGCACTGCTTCAAAATCAGCCATCTGAACTGAACCGAACGTATGGTAGGTAGTACGATAACTCATCTCGGTTTTGGCATGGGCTACTTACCCTTACTTCCCTTAATATCTCATCAACCGACTTCCACATTTAGCTCTGGCCAACTAAATTCGTCATAGGTGTTTCTATAATGAGATTTCCATTGCGAAGCAAAGGTGGTTGGTTTATAATTTAAAAGACATGTTAATGGAATAAATAAATTTGTCAGGTTGAAAAAAGATTAATGTATTAATATAATTGAAATATCGCACATTTTATGTTCCATGTAGAAAACTTGGTTGGGTTGGTTTCTTTATTGCCATTAAAAATAAAAAGCTATATTTTCTAGTCGCTATATGTCTATTTCGATATAAAGTGATTAAATTTTTTCAGCAACGTATTCTAACAGCAAAATTAATAAAAAAATTATATAAATGAATATCCGAAAATGCTTTGTTTTTAAGATACAGAGTGTTTTATAGAATATTTTATTCGACGAAACATAGTCGCCTGTTGTTACACTGTCAAAAATAATTTGTTGTTGTGTCATAGTTTAACAAGTACAACCGTGAGTCTTGTAACTGAACATATTTGTTGAGCTTGGGAACGTTTATTAATTGAAAATTATTAAGTTGCTTTTTAATTGAATGTGTATTGTTGAAAGTGTTATCATTATACCAAGAGTGTTTAGTAACAATAAAGACCCTTTCCACCGTATCGAATGCACCCGAAATATCAAAGAATAATCCCACCACCATATTTCCTCGTTCCAGTTCCTCACTCAGATGTTCCGCGCATCCTCCTTCCATTATTATTCTCTGTCAAAATGAAATTACAGTTAAACCTGCATTTAACTGACGTTTTGAATTAATCCAAGACATGAAAAATGTTTCCACGGAACTCTTTGAGCTTAGTTATTGTGTCATTAATAACAAACAAACATTTTTATTGAAAATAAACATTGAAAAGTCTGTGTAAATGAATGCATTCACTACTCGCCTGGTAATAGTCTTAATGAGTCAATATACTGCCGAGGTAACTCATCCCGAGTAGTTTGGGCGAGGGGTTAGATAGCATAACCGTCTGTCGATCAATATCATGTTCGATTGGCGATAGGTTTGGAAATCTAGCATGGCAAGTGATAACATCGAAGTCGTTATTCTGCAGATACGTTAAGGTAACCACTGTAACTGAGGAGGAGCAATATACTATTGAAAAGTAGTATTATTTAATGATTTAATATACGATTACTCTATCGGTTCCACTACTTGGTGAATCTAACCTTATGCATTCAAAGAGCCTCAAATGTATACTAGAAGAGTCCTTTGCTCATATCATCTCCAATCCCGTAGCCTGTGGTAAGAGCAATCAGGTTAACTGCCAACTCCAAAATGGTTTCCTTTATTGCTATTTAAATTTACAATCTAAATATGATCTAATTATGAATAGCAAGTGTTATATATGAGTACTGAAAAAGCATTTGAATCATAAGAAGATTAGAATAATTTTTCTAAAACATTTATGCTTTTCAAGACTTATAAAACTAATGTTCATTCATCTTACACAATAAAAGTTTCATATTACATGTAACTGCAATATACTTAATGAAGTTATTTAAGTAATTCAAAACAAAACAATTAAAATTTGACGAGTAAAAAAGTCAAATAACATAAAAAAAGTGGCAAGAAAAATATGTGTTTGGTCTATTTAATTCAGGTGACTAAGAGCAATAAGTAAATCATAAGGCGCCACAAGTTTATTTTAATACTTTCTAAATACGTGTGTTGTGTGTAAATACTGATACGTCATATTGTCTGATACGTCATATTGGTACATAGTATTCGTACCGAACGCTTAAAACGAAGAAAAATGACCTTGGAATTGTTCACAACATATCTTTTATTTATACATTGATTTATTGCATTGATTTATTCAATTAGCAATCATATTACAATTTACAAACACATATTTTTAACACTATTTCAAATATAAATAATGGTTAATTATTGTGAATAAATATCAAAAAATCCGACGTACATTTGTTCCGTTAATCCTTATGCAGCCTTGACTCTTTACGCAAGAAAAATATTGTGACGTATAATCGCATTGACGCGGCGGTCGAAAACCACAATTTATTATTTCATTTATTATTATAATTATGAATTAAATGCACTGGTAGGTATATAAAGTTTATTAGTGAGACAAAATATTTACTAAGTAGGCATTTAGAATTTCTTGCAAAACTTGCAGTTTGTCGTTTATTAAAAAAAAAACGTAACACTGCACATTACTAATTATGTACGTTCATGTCAGGTCCATAAAAGTCATTTTAACGACTCAAGTAAAATGATTTTAAACACCGTCTATTAATAAATGTCTTAGGTAATATATTGTAGTAACATACCTATATGATGAAGGTTACATTAAGAAAATGTTATATATCAACTGATGTAGAAATGCCTGAATTACAATTACGATCTTTTTTTATTTTAACATTTCATTATTTATTTATTTATATGATTATCAAGATATTCAAGTATTCATGATATTTACACTTCCGATCCATTTCATTATTACTTATTACTAGTGTAATAAAATAAAAATAAAATAAAAAATAAAAAATGTACCATACCCAAAAATTTAAGACTGATCTTCCAAAACATGATCTAGCATACTCAGAATTTTTGACGAAAACGAACACAAATTTCTTAGCATTTAATTTTCATCAGAACAGCCTAGACTAATCGCCTTATCTACAAATCTCATAAAAGTAGTCAAAAATATCATATTAATCCCTTTAACAAAACTTTTCAACCAAAGCATAAAGCTCGGCTTATTTCCTTAAAGGCTGTTCCCATACATAAAGGTGACCTTTCCCCAGTCCGTCCAATTTCACTTGTACCCGATATCTCGAAATTATTTGAAAACAGTTTTAAAAGCTCATTTTACCAAATATCTAGAGGCGACTATATGTAAGTCAGTATGTATTTCTCGAAAATAAATCTACAAATAATGCAAGTATGCAACTAGTAAAAAACATTACCGGCGGACAAGAAAAAGGCGAGTATGTGGGTATTACCTTTTGTGATCTTCAAAAAGCCTTTGATTGCGTGTCGCAATATATATTGATTGAAAAACTATAACTATATAATTTCAGTCATTGTAGTTGTGATTTAATTAATTCATGTTTACAAGACCGTCGCGTCGTCAGTTCGTCTCTATGAATAATAGAAAATCGTAAGTAAATTATTTTTAATTTACTTTATTGACCTGAGCAACGGTATTCCTGGGAAAGATTTGGTGTTATATGTTGATGATAATTCGCTGGTAAGTTTCAAAAAAAAGGGAGGAAGAAGTGATACAAAGGATGGCTAATGCACGGTGAAATGTAAACAGATGGCATATCACGCGTTAAGCAATCTAGATCATTATTGGAAAGGTAGAATGTCAAATCCCTTGAAAGCTAACTAACAGGGACTGCGTCAGGGTGATTCTTTAACTCCAAGTTTATTCAATTTGGTTATAGAAAAATTCTTGAGATATAGTAATATCTACGTAGATGGCATTATTTACCACCAATGGACATCAGTGTGTTACATGCTCTAACAGGTTGCGACACGACAAACCGATTTACAACCAAGAAGCAATGTATAAACGCTGCATCCGAAGTATTCGTTCAGGACGCTCTCTCGACTTTTGCAAATAACTCCGAAAGTCCGATGCATTTTAACGACATTGAAGAGGTTTGCACTTATTTATTTGCAAACAAATAGCCACAGCAGATGAACTTCGTTTCAAGTTAATTACCCGTAATATCGGTTTCAATTTAAATGTATCCAAAGTTATTTGCACTTCTGATGCTTTGTATTTACATTGCTTAAGGGCTGTAGCCCAAACATATTTGTGGAGAAATTCCTCACAACCAATATATGAGCCTCTGAACTTTCTCCAATTCGGCTATGAAAGACGAGACTTAGGTCTTGCAAATGTAATGCTGTTTGCAGAGCAATGTAATGTAGTTGCAAAAAAAAAACATTAATTGTATCTCTCTTTGCAAATGCATCAACAATCATTGTCAAAACTTACCTGCATAAGTGTAATATTTTGTTACTTTTCATTACAAATTAATATTTAATTTTTTTTTTACAATGATTGGATTTCTATTGTATTATGATGATGCCGTTTCTCATTTCATACCTTACCCAAATAACCTTTTAATAGTCAAGAACAACGTTTTTTTCACAGCTACAGCGATATAATCGACAACTCATATTAGAGGGCCTAAAAAAAAATTCCGGCACCCTCCACGGTATCATTTTTTAAGCCTTTCTTAACTTACATCATCAATCAAAACGCGCTCAACGGTTTTTGCATACTCAATGCCTTTTGGCGGCAGGTCTAGTTCGTTGCCTAGCGGTTAAATGTCTTGCTGCTTCTGTCGCACCACGTGGTCAATTCGGATACTTTTTGATCTCACCAGCATATTTTTTTTTGCAAATAGTTTATTTGAAAAGGAAAAAATAACAATAATTCATTCTTCTATTGAATTCTAAAACATTGATTATTAAATCATCAGTTAAAAAATTATAGCTTTGCGGAAAAATATATCTGCAATTCATTAGAATTTATGATCGTACAAAGCTATCGGAGCTAAATAACTCTGCTTTGAGTGTATACATTAACATTTTACTTCGAGTAAACTTGTAGAAAAATGACGGAACAAAATATTATTCGAATCTAATTTATTTATTGTCGACAAAGTAAGAATGTAGTGTGGTATTTTCAAAATATTCGAGAATACCTTATCTAGACAATTTTAAAGATGTTACCTTATAACAACTACTTACGTTACTGCAGATGCTTAATGGAACTCCCTACAACGGCAACGGAACTAAACATCTAAATTAGCAGATTTCTCGTCCTTTAGTCTAATGTAACGCTCGGGTTGCTTCGATCTGTTTTAGCGATCGGCTCTGCTCGATTGACCAAACACATTGAATTTGATAAATTCGACCATAACATACAATAAGTCGTACATAAATAAAAGCAGATGATATATACATTGCATGGCTCATTGAACAGAAAACGTTACTTTATTGCAAAAAAACTTAGGTGGAAATACAAGCATAAATAATAATTTTATTTTCTTTAACTTGGGCAATTCAACATTTGAAATTATTATTTGTTGTCTCAAACGCTACATACCATTACAGCATATGGACTCAACATTTGGAGAATTGCCCCCTACTAAATCTGTTTCAGTACAGAAACCCAACGTCTTATGACAGTGATAATTTACGGCGGATCATTTGGCAAATTATTGAGTGCAACAAACATAAAGTCCGCTCTTATAATGTAAGAATGAGAAAACATAAAATTTATTGTATCTTGTTTGAAACTTTTAAGGATAATTTTAGGAAACCCGACGAAATAATATTTGCAAAAAGAATGAGTGAAACGAAATTATTTTTGGATAAATGTAAATGTGTCCAATGCCAGATATATAAATGTAACATGTCAACGTTATAAGTTAAATTTCTTGACCTTTTTGTATATGTATACAGATGTATTCAAAGGAAAGTTACTTTCTGCTTCGATTTAATAAAACAAATTAAATCAGTCGAAGAAATTAGAGAATGGTTACACACCATTCTCTAACTAAAAAAATAGCTAACTAAAAAATGTATTGCGAAAGGATGGTGATAAACTTATCGTTGCAAAAAAGAAAACAGAGGCAAAGGATGAATAATACGGTATGAAAAAATAACAAGAAATTTGCATTCATCTGTTTGCCTGTTTATACGAAGAAAGTCTTCAAAGGCTGTATTCAAGCGAGGCTTCTCTTCTTTATACTCGTATACCAATTGCCTGGAGCTTACAAGTAATTGGTATCCTTTTGATAAGTGTATTAATAGACCATTTCATATTTATTTATTTATTTATTCGTAGAATATGGGCTGCAGCAGATATCAGATATGCGGGGGCGAGACACCTCCATTTTTACAGAAGATTTTAAATTTTCAGCCATTTTTTCCTGCAAAATTTGCCATAACCGATCGTAGAGCAAAGATTGCTAAGTGCGGCTTAAAAGGAGTGATAGTAGAGTATACCAGCCGCCCTAATAAACCATAAATATTGAAACGTAAAGATTCTGATTTTGAAGTAATAATAAGAAAGGTAAACATCTATCAAGATACTATGAATGAACTGAATGCTTTAGGAGATAACAATAGAACATCCATGGTACCTAACAGCGATGAAGTGCTAAGAGAAGAAATTGAATAATGCTTCATTTTTAAAAACTAATGTTCATAATGGAATACAAATAGTAAACTGATTTCTTTAAGAGGTACAGAACAATAAGTGTTGGTAGACTCTCAATATATGACAAACAGTACTAATCTCCGGAGTATATTCACTTTTTATAGCCTGATGTTATTTTTCAATATTGCGACCAAGAAACGAAATCCTGTAACGCGGGACTAATACTGTCCATAATGGTACAGCGTTCTTTGTCTTAAAGAAGAGCCTTTCCTCAAACAATTCACATTTTAATGCAGTCGTATAGCAATCGTATATCAGCAGCATTTCTAAAACCATTGGCTATAGAGCTATAATTAAACCAACTGAAGAAAATAGATAAGCAGATGAGGAAATCTATGAATAGAAATCAGTATAAAATTAATAAATTAATAAATGTTAACAACGACGGGAATAAACTTTTAAATCAATATTCTGGACCATGGAGATTGGAATAAATGAAGACGAAAGAGTGATTTGTAAAACGAAATTGTTTCCAATTCCTCCAATCCAAAATCATACGGAGGCACAAAATTAAGAAATGTTGAATTACTGAGAACCTTACACTAATTACCTAGAACATGGAAAATCAGTGAAGACGGCCATGGACCATTGCACTTTATATCGTAATTTTGTTAATATTTATAGGACTAAAAGCAAAATATACACTAAGATAATTCCTATTAAAGAAGTTCACCAGGGACAAAACCAACATGGATACTAAAATCCCTATGTCCCATTTCTGGGCATATCGGAAGGTGCCTCATTCTTCCGCCAAAAGAATTATAAGAGTATAAGATGAGCTCCTCTCTCACTGCAAGAACCATTAGATAAGAAAACAATAAAATTTTATCATGCTCGCATTCATACTATTTTATATTGCCATTCAAACTTTACGAAAATTCTAGCAGGTAGATTTTGTATTTGCAATTATTTGTTCATGTTATATCTCTACGTAGTGGTTATATATAAAAACACAGTGTAATTAATGAAGACTAAATAAACTTTACATATCTTACATGTTTCAAAAGAAGCAGGTTAACATGAAATTAAACTCTTGCACATTATTGGGATTACAAGCATGTAAAATTGTCGTTTAATAAACGACAATTTTGTTTAATAAACCGTTTACGTACGTCGTAAAAACAATAAGAGTAAGTCATTACGACTGCATAATGTGACACACAAACACAATGGAATATCACTGCGGGTGTGCATGAAAGACTGTAATAGATGTTTCGTTCTACCGGGAAAATTATTGTAGAGAATGGTAATGAATGGATAAACTAAAAGTGTTTTATTTATACTACAAAACTTATGAAAAATATTATTTCTTATTCAAGCTGTAATTATGATAAAATAAATGAATTGTAAAATAATTAAGGAAATGCATACATATCGGCATTTGTTAATTAGTGTAAATATGAATAGATATGAATAGATTTAACGGATGCATCAGTCGACAGATGATTTATTTTTCCATATCTAAACAATCCTTGTTACAGTTTCTTATCAAAAACACATAGTCTATCTTTTTCCTCTACAATATAGCGATAATTACCTACTATTTATAACTCTATACTTTTTTGAGGAATAGTCTTGTCTCAAAGAGCTTTTTATTTTTATTATTTTATCCACAATCAAATATCTGTTTAGACAAATTACGTGGAGGGTTTTTCATCCATTACTCTTCCCCATTTTCCCTGCTCAACATACCATACCATTTATAATGTAGGATAATTTTATCGTAAAAGTCCAATTTTATTACATGAAACACATTTCGAAAAAAGTAAACAGTTAGGGTTAGAAATTAGACGTCATTTTTTATCATGCATATTAGAGTACATGTTTTCAATGGAAATTTGAATTACGCACATTTATCTTTTGAGAATTAATTCCACTAAATCTTAACTGTTGCTGAACACAAATAATTCTTATTACCAAGGAACTTCAAAATCCATAAAAGAGATAGAAAATTTCCGTGACGTCCTATTATTTTCTTTCATCAGACAAATATGCGAACTGGATGAGTTAATGGCCTGCTGTAGAAAAAATACATTTTCTGTTTATATAACAAATATATGCTTGAGTAAAAGAAGAAATGAAAGAAACACGTGGAAACAAGCAAAGTATAACCGATAATAACAATCGTAGGATTTATGAATAGGCAAAATTTATTCCTGCGGGCCATCATTTTAGAAATTCGAAAACTCCACCTCGCTAAGTTCGTCAACAGACAATATCACCAAAAGTGTGTCTATAAACTATGGTTTAAGGCGTCCACGCCCAAATAACTGCTTTCTTTGCCTTCTTTACTACATCTTTTATATGTCGATTCCAACTGATGGTCTGCCACCTCGAGAAGGTACAATCATTGTCATAGTAAATGTCGTACCAATAAAACCGAAACGCACGTCGAAAATAACGACAAATGTCTTCCTCGCATCATGCTGACCGTATTTGAGAACCAGGTACGTGACCCGTTGCATTCGATAATATTTTACAGTATATATTACTACAGCACAGAGATGAGAGCAAAATTTATTGTTGAAAACATTTGAAATGTGTCATTCATGTATAAATTTGACATTGGAATTTGTAAGTTGAAAACAAATTAGGTATAGGAAAACTTACGATATAAACACAAAATACTATAAATGATAATAATAATGAAATGAAATATATTAAACATTTAATAATAATTTTAAAAAAATTAATAATAAAGCTTTAAAAAATGAAATTATGAAAAAAAAAACCGTAATACAACAATGTTTACATAAAAAATATAATAATGAACTTAAAACAATGAAAGTATGAAAAAAAAAATAAACTGTAATACAACAATATTTACTAAAATATATATATATGTAATAGTAAACTATAAAAAAATTAAGATATGAAAAAAAAAATAAACTGTAATACAATAATAATATTTACATAAACAGAAATTATAATAATAAACTTTTAAAATTGAAAGTATGAAAAAATTTAATTCAACAATATTTACACAAAAAAATATATAATGCATAAAATAAACTATAATATACAGGGCCATTCACGAAAGTGGTTCGTTAGAACTTTTCCGTGTTCCAGAAATATATCAACTCTAATGAATTAGAATTATAAGCTACAGCAACTGATCT
>JAFFZR010016545.1:0-10105 GCA_018397195.1 Lethrus apterus | reverse complement strand
TATTTTTTACATTTATAAATAGCTTAAAGATAATATTATGTCGGGGAACATTGGAGTAACACAAATTTTAGAATAAATGAATTTTAAACAGATCCTTTTTAAATACGGTCGACCCTTCTGTTCTTTTTAAACTCGACGTGCGTTTTATTGGTACGACATTTACTATGTCAATGATAGTACATTTGTACAAGAAACCAATGGAAACATCTGGAGCAAAAATAATTGCACTAAATCATAGTTCTCTTACCCACATATAATAAAAATTTCATTAAACAATTATATTCTGCAATTTGTATTTATATTGGTAGACTTCATTTTTATTTGCCTATTTCTTTCGTAATGAAGAGAAAAAGGACAAATGGGATTCCATAAAGTGTATAGTATCATTATAAATCTTTGTACATCGTCTATTGATTGACGAATTTTTCTACCCAGATAATGAACAAAATGTCAATTTACAGACTTTCAAATATTGTGACATAAGTATGATTTTCAATACTCTCAGATATTGCAGATGTTATCGACTAAAAATAAGAATGTGATTTAGACACAATTGTTAAATCCATAGAAAACAGATCATATCACAGAAAATAAATCACAAATTATTGATTATATCGCTTTAAAATTACATACAACATACAGCATGAAAACAGTCCAAGGTTTGGCTGTCCAGAAACATAAAGCAAATGTTTCAAATTCAAATTCCTATCAAACAACAAATAATATAAACAAATTAATTGAATTTATTATTAAACAAAATACAATAATTTCCGAACTTTCCTCGCCATCACCTTACTAACTTAATACACATATTTGTGTCATATTTCCAGTAAAGCCTCAACATTTTTTCACGTGGAAAATCGCCCCAGGCTCCGCAAAAACCAGCAACATGAAATAAATTCACTGCGTAAACTCGGAGAATCTGTGTCATTTTTGCATTATTGCAACATATGAGCATTTGCGGATTATTTCGACATTAAAAAAAAAAACTGTTTACGTGCTTACCTGACGGTCGTCAAAATCCTAATAAATACGAAAAAAAACTATCACACATTTATAGTTTAAAAAAAAATACCGCGGATTTGCCCGAGTCACGGTTTAAGCGACCTCTGGTCACCGCATCAAAATGAAAAATATCCCTAAAACGACGACAAATTCGAAAACAAAATCGAACGAAAAATAAAAGAAACCAAACTGGACGTCAAAATCAAGTAAGCATACCTATCCATAACAACTCGCGGCCAACTGGAATAAGTTTTACGGCTGCATGAGCGAGTGTTGGCTTGTCCCCCACTGTATACGTCAGAAAAGCCGGCAAACAACGATTTAAAGTACTTCTTCTTCTGCTACCTAATGAACTGATAATAGATCGCAGGGAATGTATTAATAGTTTACGAATTTAATTCAAAAGTATTTACATGAAATACAGAAAAATATGCTATATTTCAAAGATTTCCATAATATTTAGTTTGACATTAAAAAAATATTTTACAAAATATTCCTAATAAACATTTTTATGACATTTGAAGTTTTTTTTTATTATTAAATGCTGAAATAAACAATAAAGGAAGCATATAATAAGTAATTTAAAAAATACTACATAACATAATGCACGTTTAGAGACAGATTCTCAGTAATAAAAACGGTTGAATGCTCACAGAATCCGAAGATTACTTTCGAAAGAGATCCTTTGTATTTAATATCCTCGGAATAAATTTGATTACTTTTAAGTACTGAATAAATTAGATCTACGATAATATATTAAATGCGAGTCTTGAATCCCAAGATTTAAAGGAAGATTATAACAGTAAAAAATCACTTATATATAGTATGTTTCGTGTTTATATGAAATAAGGCATTCCTGCATTACTTTACGTTATTTATATGCATAGCGGCTTATATAAGAGAAAATCAAATGCACGGTAATTTGGATTTGTCTACTGGTGTTTAAACTTTAGCCTAATCTTTGCTTTTCTCTGAAAAAAAAATAATCAGAATCGTATCTTTGACTTAAATGGAGTGCACTTTCCATATTAAACTAACTTTCACTGTTGACGACATTTTTCTGCAAAATGTACTCTCAACATTGACTTAATTGCTAAAGTAATTAATTTACACCCTTTAAGGCTTTTTAGACAAAAAGCTTAGTAATAAAATAACATGGGTTTGTAGAAAAAAGTGTTAATGTTAAAGGACTCCCTACCAAGAAACATTTTCCCATAAACATGCTACAAAACAAAATAATTTACGTACAGACATCTGTGTTAAAAAGAAACAAGAAAAGGTCACAGTGATATTTTACTTTCCAAGTGAAATTTCAAATTTAAACTTCCGTAACATTTCGTGAACGTATTATTAGATCATACACCGTTTTATTTGCAACTTTTCGGCTTTTGTATCATGCAATAGCAACAGCCGGACTGTATATTTAGCAAAAACGTCATTGTTAATACGAGACATTCCGTGCATTGTCTGCGGCGGCGTATTGTGTTCATGTTAATTGATATTTCGAGAAGTTCGGACGTCTTTTATTGCTGGGCGTACAAATAATTGAGTTTTAAATGATATCGAGTATTTTTAAGCGTACAGATCTCTGGCAATGTGTGTAATTATCGGATAACTCCAAAAAGGTTGCAGTAATAAGATGTCACTAAATTAAATCGATTAATGACTTAATTGTTCGTCATAATGAATTAAAATTTATGGGCGTCTAATTATCATGGAACAAAGGCGTGGTGCAAGAATAACTACAGGAAATCATTGTTTTATTTTTAACATGATAAATCGTGTTTATACATATGGGCGATGAAGCCTTACTGAACTGAGATTGACAGTTATTTTTTCAACGTGCATGTGTTTCTCTATTAGACTCTTTTATTAGGAAGTATTATTTTTACGACGACGAATCTGCCCAAGTATTCACTTTCCTTCGAAGCGTATTCTCGCGCTCATTTGTAATAACTTTTTCTTTCGTTTGATCTCACCATAGTCGATCAAATTTAGAACATATATGGTTAAAGCAGGTATCAACACTTTCCCCCCGACTTTCTTTTCAATTACGTTATGCAGACGACACCAAATCATATTCGCGCCTTTAGACGACACTTATTTTGCAAAAACGAATATTTACGAGTAAAATACATCTAAATGAACGTTACATTTCGAATATAATTTATGGTAGAAATTCCCACACATCTGTTCGTTATTTACGTGTTGGCAACTTTTCGAAATTAAATTCATACTAAATACACGTCTTTTTACTGTGTCTAATTTCACCTCAAGATGTTTATTTTGACATTAAAAATTATATCCGAATGGGATTTAAAAAAAAAGGTTAATAAATAAGGTCAGATTTTAATATTACCTAAACCCTAAACTATTTATACTTAAACATTGTTCGATGAACGTAGGGAAACAATTTTAGTCATTTAAAAATAAGTTGTATTACACCACTTTGCTCACCTGAAAATAGTTGTCGGCGGAATTTCTTTGTTCCATTGGCGACGAAAAATTGTGCAAATTCTACTACAAATAACCTATTGAGTCATGAAATAATTATACTTTTCACTGAATACATGCATCTTTTTAATGTTCAAAGGTTTTTCCAATATGGCGGAAGTAGCCGCCATATTGGAAAAATGGCGCTCCAAAACAGTTTTTCGACGATATTTTCTTTCCGACTCATTTCACGGTGAAAATAGTTATGTAATAAATTAAACTAGAGAACATTTTCTATAATTTATGTATTAACCTTTTTTTTGTGAAATGAATAGTTTCGGCGTACGAGCGCCGCAAAGTCTACCCGCAACACGCATATTGACCAACAAATTCATTTCCACACCGCCATGAGGTAGAGTTCCTGGCGCGTTTTTTTTTTTTTAGTGGTATCTCCAGTAGGCCTAATCCACATGTGATACACTGTTGGCTAAATTTAGTGCATTCTCCTTCGTTTCGCTATCCCTGATTTTTTAAATGCTATCAATACCCACTTCTTGAGACATGTGACAGTTTATTTTCTCATCTCCGATAATTCCAGTGCTTATTGACATAAGTTCCTTTACTTCCGCCAAATTTAAATTACGCTGTTGTGATTGGTTAATAATTGGTAGTAACGCGTAGTAAAATATTTTTCAAGCAAGCATTAGTCGCTCACAATACCCGTACTGACGACGAGTATCAACTCAGAAACCAACGTTGGTCTGCGGATGTAAGTGACTATGCAAGTCGAGATCTTGTTTCAAATAAAATATTTTTCGTTGATATATGAAATACGCGTGTTGGAGTAGACTTTGCGGCGCTCGTACTCCGAAACTATTCATTTCACAAAAAAAAGGTCGATACATAAATTATAAGAAATGTTCTCTAGTTTAATTTATTACATAACTATTTTCACCGTAAAGTGAG
Source organism: Lethrus apterus (assembly GCA_018397195.1). NCBI lineage: Eukaryota > Metazoa > Arthropoda > Insecta > Coleoptera > Geotrupidae > Lethrus > Lethrus apterus. The sequence goes on along the minus strand of JAFFZR010016545.1, from coordinate 5,701 downwards.
TCGGAAAGGAAATATCGTCGAAAAACTGTTTTGGAGCGCCATTTTTCCAATATGGCGGCTACTTCCGGAAAAAAAGAGGTGGCAAAGTAAAAATTAGGAAAGAGCACATCAAAATCTATAAATATACCAATTTTTAAAACTACCCTAAAACATCACAGGCAAAACTTCCAGCTGATTGGACTATTAACTTATCTGAATACAAAAATGACCAAAAGGACCAGGACCAGCAATTCCTGAGAGAAATATGCTGCTCTACTTCCTGTCTTCTGAATCTAAAACTAAAATTAAAGTAATAAAACTAAAGCTAAAACTAAATTACTGAAAATAACAACAAAAATGAGTTAAATTATTGCGAAGTAGAAATATACAGGGTGCGGCATTTATCTTGAGACAATGAATATCTCGTTAGCAAGACGTTTTTGAAAAAAATGTTTCAGGCAAAAGTTATTTGATTCAGAGGGCGAAATGCAACGGCAATGCTTATGTTTCATTAGGTGGATGGGTTCAAGGTTATTTCAAGGTCAACTTCGTTTTTTCCCAATGGAAACCTATATTTTTTATTTCGTTAGGATTTTTAAATCTGTTTACAACGGTATACAATTTTAAGTAGGTTACATAAGAAAAAATCAAGAAAAACGGCCTTCAAATTTTAATAGAAAGATGAATGAAATGAACAAATTAATCCAGTTAATCCATCATACGGCAAAATTTTACTAAGAAAAGTTGTTCAGAATAAGAAATTATGGCCCTATACGAAATTTCAGGAAGATCTACCAACTTTGATTAAACCGTCTTATTTTGTTTAATCACGGTTACATCAAATTAGGTAGATCTTCCTGAAATTTTGTACAGGGCTATAATTTCTTATTCTGAACAACTTTTCTTAGTAAAATTTTGCCGTATCATGGATTAACTGGATTAATTTGTTCATTTCATCCATCTTTTTATTAAAATTTGAAGGTCGTTTTTCATGATTTTTTTCTTACGTAACAGATTTAAAAACCTTAACGAAAGAAAAAAATAAAAAAAATTAGGTTTCCATTTGAAAAAACGACCTTGAAATAACCTTGAACCCATCCACCTAATGAAAAATAAGCATTGCCGTTGCATTTCCCCTTCTGAATCAAATAACTTTTGTCTGAAGCATTTTTTTCAAAAACGTCTTGCTAACGAGATATTCAGTTGTCTCAAAATAAATGCCTCACGCTGTATAAAGTACTAGAATACAAAATACTAAAACACTAAAATACCAGATGCTAGTGAGAGATAGATAATTGAGCTCGAAGTTGACACCTGAAGGCCGCAATAGGCAGGTTTTTGAAACTGTTAGGAATACTATTGTAAATTTTTGTAACAACATAAGAGAATGGCCTTTGGAAGAGGGCTATGCGGTGAAATGGAGGAGTCAACAATCCTTTACTTCTAACATTCAAATGGTGTATGTCAGTTCTAAATGCGATTCTGTTGTACAAATATGAAGGTGTCTTTTTACTTATAATTTTATGAAAGAACACGGACAAATGAAGTAGGCGTCGATTACGCATATCAAGCCAGTTTGCCCATTTCAAAGTGCGAGATATACACGCACGACCCCGGATACCAAAGACGGAACGAAGGCAAGAGTTCTGAATACGTTGAAGATTCTTATTCAGACAGGGCATGTACTTACACCACATCACAGTAATTTAACTGTGAGAGGACCAAGCTTTCACATACTAATTTTCTAATGCCAGGATTTAGGTAGTCTTTACTGCACTTTGTACAATTTTAGTGACGTGTGTTTTAAATCTTAATGAGTCGTCTATGTATAAACCAAGACATTTTACGCATTCAGCTACTGGTAGGATAACATTATTGAGCCTTACTAGCACACCTCCTGAAATCAGCGATTTAGCTTTTTTACTTCCAAACACCAACACTTGAGATTTATTTTGATTAAGTTAAGCAATGCTTAGATGAGGCAATAGATATCCTCTCAATATCGGAATTGATTTGTATAATACCTTCGTTTATTTCACTTGCTTGGAAAGAATGGAAAATTTGTGTAACGTCGGCATATAAATGACTGCTAGATAGAGGATGAAATGATCTTTCCGAAAATGTAACATTTGACCCCCGTTGCCATTTAAATTTTTCGAGTTGCCTCCCGTTACGCCGCCACTGGTTAGGATAGAAAGGTATAATTTATGCCAAAGGATTCAAAAATAAAAATTGACCTGTCCGAAGAAAATTGCCAACAATTAGGGATAAAAATGTAACGAATTTTATTCCTTACTTTACAGTCGCACTGTATATAAAACAAATAAGGTCTATTGCGAAACGGCATTAATAATACAAATTTCCATATTTTGTAATTATTGTTATAACTATTTACAATTATAAATTGTACTTTCTTTATTTAACTTTTTATTCTGCAATTCAGAAAGAAACACTAAAAGCGAGTACATTATTAAATTAAGTTACAAATTGACTTAGTCAGTTTTATAGAAAAGTATATTTGTATACAGTCTATTTAATTTTATGTGACACAACAAATATCTCTGTTATTGTATGAATTAGTAAAAAAATGTTGTATGTATAAGAAAGTTATTAGATTATTTATCCTTAATAATGTGTTAAAATCAGAAAAACAATTGAAAATCAAATAATTCAGGTAAAGCAAATAAATTTAACGTACCCAGTATTATTACATATTCTGAAACTACATTTATCTTTACAACGGTTATACTCATTTCATTAAATTAGAATAAACAAATGATCGCGTTGAAAACGTAGACAGTGTAAACAATGTGTTCCTTAAACACGTTGAGTGCCGGGGACGCGTTGCCCTTCCATAAAAAAAATAAAACATTTGCATTTGTACTTAAAATGTTTTACCATTTACCACACGACTTAAAGTTAACCATTTAACCGGCCTTACTAGCACTAATTAATACAATGTTTGAACTATGCCTTCAAATTCCATTTTGTTATAAAATAAAATGAGTATTACAATTTTTATTTTCATTAATAACCACGCTCATGTAAAATTACTTACAAATATCACAATACGGTCCCCCATAACCGTCAGTGCATTGGCATGTATCAGGTGCTATGCATATTCCATGTAGACATTCTTTTGAACATACAGGGATGCAACGATCTTCCGTTGTGCTCTTGGTATAACCCTTACAACAATCTTCTACGGGTCTGGTTTTAACTAGGTTTTGTTTTTTATTCACAGATCTGAATTTAATTCTGTATTTCGAACAACGAGGGGGGAAATTTAAACACCACACATATTCCCTTACTTGATAAGGTTGTTGTTCTGACACCGTCACTGTTACTGTGTACCTGATAAAAAATAGAAAATTAACGATACAGCAATGCATGTTTATTAGGCAACTCAATATTATTTTTTAATCAACAGTATAATAAATGATTCAGAATAAATAAGAAATATGAATTTCATCGTTTAAAACGATAAAATTAATCGTATACTTACGTTTCTTGTCTTGTACAAACATTTGGCCCTTGTAGTTCCGAATAAACAGACGATATTAAAACTAAAGCTACTATGAGATACTGCATGATTAAAATGTATTAAATGTTTATGTTTGTAGAAATGATATGAGTCTTCGTCACAGATCAGTCATTTATCACTAAATTTCATTCCGTTTCCGTTTATGTGAATGGACGATAACGGAATACATCTGAAACAATAAAAAAATTGCGTTAGATTTTATAAATAAACGTAATATAATTTATGCAAAGAGGAAGTTGCTATTCCAAGTTCCAGAAATGTTTATTTTTACATTAATTTTCATACTAAATTCATATGTATTTATTCTATAAAGCATAGTTTAAAATCGAGTTGCTTTTCTCGAACGATTTAATAGACACGTGTATTTTGTATAGTTGTCTCTAACCATTTGAAACGGGAATCTGTTTCGAAAGGCCTATAAGGTAAGAAAAGCAGCAAAATCTTTATAGTCACACTTAAAAATATTTTATTGAAAGCCATAAGGATTTATAAAAGCTTTCTTTTATAACTTTTTAACATTTTTTGTTCGATCACAATGAATTAGAGTCGAAGTCGACTTTATCTATTATTATTTAAAACATATTTGTTTTCTGAGGTTTATTTCAGAAGATAACTTGCCGACAATGCCAGCCAACATACGCACAAACTTGAAATCTATAAGTCGATTAGAGAAGCTTCACTCGCTAAATAAATTAGCTATTCAATTGTAAATAACGCAGTAGAGCCGAGCAGGGCTTTTCCTTCTATAAATAGACATGACTATAGATTTTTATAACGTAATAAAAATATTGTACGTAAGACTTTATTCTATAAACTTATTATAAATTAATATTGTTTTAAAATGTAAAAGTTCTACAGAAAATATGCAACATTTAATATATTATATGTTCCGTTCCGCCTCGCCGTCACTTAATGCGTGACAGCCTTAATTGTATGACCCTTATCATTATCACTTATCAGTCATCCGAGTCTCATCACATCACAGTCATCAGGTTCATCGTCAAAAACTATCGTCTCTGGTATTTACTGCTGGATAACAAAGATAATTATTACATTAAAATTACTACTTTTAATAATTACTTATTCAAAATCATTCAAAAAGTTAATATTCAACATAAAAATAAAGACAAAGATGACAATTTAATATCAAATTACAGCTAGTAACAGTTGCGCCTTCTTGTGGAAATGTGATATGTTGTTTGTATTAATTTTAATTTCATTCTATTTTGTGACTAATTCTTCACATTAAATGAAATGTATATATTTTTAATTAAACAAGCTTCAATTAAACGACCCTATTTTCAATATATGCATTTCTCCTATTTTTAGTTGATCCTTAAGGTTTATACGTATATAAATAATATAGCCGTACGCCACAGGTAGTTGTTAAAATTACAATAACGTCAACAATACATCACGTGGGTTTAATATGTTTTAAAAACGTTTCCAAGAACCCATTTCGTTATTATTATATTTTGTAGTTCGTTTATTGCAAAAATATATTTCAAAAACATTCTATTTACAAAAACATACGTAAGTTATGACGTAATTTAAAATTCTTGCCAACTCCGAAGAAATTTATAAAATACTACTAACTGATGTCCAAGATCATCATTTATTCATTTACATTTTATAATGAGTTAACACAACTTACGGGCTTCAAAAACATTGTTATTTTTTATAATTTATTTATGTCATTCCACTAATGTACAGATTGAGTCTTTTGGTGTATTAGACTTCTAGGGGAAAGTTTGAAAAATTAAATATGAATTTTTCGAGATTATAATATCAATATGTGAATTTGATTCCTATTGACGAATGGAAAGAATATTTTCAGAAATTATTTCATTAAGATATGGACAGTTTTAAAGTGCAAAACTCGGAGCAACTCGTCCAACTTGTACGTCCCATCGACGACGTGAACGACATAATTGTGGAAAACGTTGAACCAGCACTGAAAGGAATGAAAAATTATAAAGCTCCACGTAGAACTTTATTTTTCACGGCTATTCTGGCTACAGGAATAAATTCAACATAAATTGTTATACTAATCTGGAAAAAATAGTCCGCTACAATCAGAGGCGTAGCGAGCTTAACTCGCGCCCGGGGCACAATACCTTTTTAGCCCCCCCCCCCCCCTCCTAAACCATAAAATCTTATTTTTAAACGGACCATTTT
>JAFFZR010016544.1:0-10240 GCA_018397195.1 Lethrus apterus | reverse complement strand
AACTTCCCAGTTGCGCTTTTTATTGCAATTGTGTCTGTCCTTTTGTCTCTCCTTAAATTTTTCAGTACCTTGTAAAATACTTTTTTATTTCCTTTGCTGTCTTTTTCAAGTTTATTCCCGAAATCACTCCATGCTTGTTGCTTAGCTTTTACTATTAAATTTTTGACCTTTCTTCTTTGTTGTTTATATAGGGTTTGATTAATCACTGTTCTGTTACTTAAATATCTTTGCCAAGCTTTGTTTTTTAATTTCACTTCTTTTTTAATTTCGTCTGTCCACCACGTTGTTTGCTTTTTGTTAGTGCTCCTAATGCGCCTAATATTCGAAATTAAAATGTACACACTAATAATTTCCAATTTGTGATTTTTATTTTAATTATTGATTTGTTGTAACTGTAACGCGTAAGAAGAAAGAGTGGCGTCCGGAGTCGTAAAAAATGAGAGGTTAAAGTATAAAAGGATAATTACAGGGCTAGTTTAAGAGCACATGTTCTGTAATGTAAATAGGTTTTAAATGTGAAGGGTTGTTCTTGGCCTCAATTCATCTTTTTTGTTGCAAAAATCAGTGCCGTGCATTCGGAAAAATTGTTGATTAATTTCAGTTCTTAAGTTTGCGATTCAAAACAAAGTTTCCATTCCGCGTTATCTTTGACTTACAAGTCATTTACTTTATGTCGATTTCCCGTTTATATTTAACTGGCCCATCAATTAAAGTTAAATCGGACCGTTTACACTGCAATATCATAACTATCATAAGACATTCTACAAAAAAAAAAAAAAAAATATGTCGACGTTCGTAAATTACTTTTTGACAGGTAATTTCCTTTAAAAAAGCAGCTCAGAAAATTAACTAAAACGAAACGGAGACCTAATAAAATAATAAATCGATCAATTCACAGCTCGAGTACGACGTCGGATTTTGACATGAACAGACATATTATTTGCGCGATTCCAAACGAATTTCGAAATTCTATCAGCGAACGTCAGCGCGGTATCGCGCAAAGTCAACACTAATCATAACTTATGACATTCAATCGCGTGTGAGGACCTCAATCCCCGTCAAATGTTCCGCACAAATACAAATTCGAACGGTAATTGAAGTAAACTGCCAGCATATATTCGTTTTGGTATTTTAATATAATTTTTCTGTTTAAAAGAAAAATATCGAATGCAATTGGTAAAAAAAAATTATTTTTAACAAATTGAATTAATTTTTGAAAAACCTTGTTAGATTTGTTCATATAATTTTTCGGCAATTTTCATCAGTTTCTCCGTAAAATTAATGGTAAACCAATCTGGGTAATTCTTAAGTTTCTAAAAATTATTTTTTTAAAGATTCCTGATTGTAAGGATGTGGATTCTTTAAGATATGCAATCGCAATTCGTACCATGACCATTCAATAAAAAAATATCTTCACATAATTGAATTTGTTTGCTTGAAATAAATTTTCAGTTCATAGTTTACCTAAATTAATTTACGATACCGGTAAATTCCAAACAAAAATATCTAATGACAAAAGGTTTTGTTATATCGTCGTCTTTTCATTAAAAAAAAAAAAAAAAACACACCACTGGCATTATTTCTTTCAGCTCGGCTGTATGATCCCTCTTTGATAATCCTCTTCTGCATTAATTAATCAAGTCAACAATGGGCTGTGTGTACGTATCCACGTAAAAAAGACGAAATTAATTCAGACGAGAGCCGAGATAAAATTAGCGACTGCGCGTCGCTTGTTATTAATTCAATTTGAATGTGTTCTGCGTATGAATGTCGTTTTTCTCTTTCAATTCGTGGATTTATAGTTTTACTAATTCTGCAGTCATCTGTGTTTCTTTTATGCATTTGCATTTCTTTTTTTAATGTTTCATGAATAAAGATGCCTGGTTGTCAATATTATATTTATTACATACATGTAATCTTTTTCAATGTGTCCTACTGTAAATTATGATTTTTCTTTAAATTTTTCATTATAAACATACTCTACGTTCGTCTTCAAGTTTTCTGGACTCTAAGATAGGTATATGTTCTCGTTTATCGATTCGAAGGTGATTAAAAATTTCACGTTATAGGAGGAAAGGCGATTTTTATTAGAAAACGAAATAAAAGTAGTTTTCCTAAAGAATCTGTAAACTTCGTAATTTAGTTTTATTATTTAACATTTATTTTTATTTTTGAAAACAAACTGTATACATATTTTTAAATTTTATGTAAATCTTGTGCCACATAACTATACTAAGATAAAGATTTCTTCACAATTTTAAAGAAACAAATTGAGATGAATGAATGGCAATGTTTGCGTGACTGAAATGAGGTTATCATGCGATTTATAAAAGCACATTTATACGTATTGTTGAGTACTTTCTATTAATTAGAATCGTAATTACATAAGAAGGTTAGTTTTATTCGCGGCGACCTTGTATTTACGTGCAAATGAGTTACATTCGTTCCGGGTTAATGTCCAGTAATGAAAATTTAAATGCGACTTTTGCATACATTTCATTATGTGCGGCTACATTAATTTTGTATTTTGTGTGTTTAAATGTGCACATTGTGGTATATTTTTACTTACGAATCAAATATTATAAGTTACAGGGATCTGTTTTTACGGTCTTTTATAAAGGTAGTTAAAGAATAAAAAATAAATAATTGTGAACTAGAAAAAAAAAAAACGTTTTTGTCGTTTTCGATGTCGTTCGCAGATTTCAATAAAGCTTTATACGAAAGACCCAACTGTTGCTTTGTGGTGGAAGGAAAAGGCAATTTTTACATTGATTTCTCATCAGTCTGAAAAATGGCTACCAGTTGCGTTCCAAATGCTTTGATCCTTTATGTCCAAAACTACACGATTCAAATTTGCAGCTAAATTACATTTAGATAATCTCACAATAAAAATTGCAGCGTTGCTTGTTTTAATTCGCACGTATGCATCAAGAAATGGTGTATGCATTATAAAGCGAACTTTTTTGAACAGTTTCATAAACAGTTTGAATTAAAGAATGTCACATTTGTGCGCTGGAGACACCATACGTGCACAGAAAGTTAATTGTTTTGTAATATTAGACGTGAGTTACAAACAAAGTAAAGAAAATGACTCATTGTCGACGAATATGTAAAAAAGACATTTCTCTTTGAATATAATCAGTATTTTTTTTTATTGACATCCAAATCTATGAAATATTTCCTGCATAGTGAATATGAATATGAATTACAAGAAATATATATATTTTTTTATATATTTGCATGTTTTATTTCCATATCCAATTTATCGTATGCAACTCAATCTGAGTATCGTCCTTTTTTGCAAGATCGCATTTACTTTGATATAATCTCGAAGCGATCACAAAAGAAGGGCGAATGCATCCCCAAGGCACACGGACTGTTCGCATCCAAGTAAATATGCAAGTGTTCCATGCTCGACCGCTCCACTCGAACGGCCATGCATCCTAACGCGAGGATAGACTATTTATATACTACGTCAAAAAAAAAAAAAACAAGTTATATCTATCAACACAGCAATGTCTTTCATTGAACTTGTTTCTGTTGGCCTTGAGCACGGTACGAAGACCATGACTACGAAGTTAGAAAAGCTATAGACCTACCATTAGCTCTCCATCACGGTCTGCCGGTTCTCTATTCGAAGAATTTTAAATACTAACCCAGTTCAACGATTTCTTGACCGAACTCACTTTTTACGCCTCCGGGCATCACATTGAAACAGATTATATCACGCAATTATGCAAGGAAATGATAACGTTGATATTCCACGTTAGCCAGATGTCTCGCGGGCCTCCTTTGTTGCAGTGTTTATTGTTAACATAAATTGATCCACATTATAATCTTTTAAGAGTTATTTTTAATTAGAAAAAAAGTTTCCCTGCGCAGCAACTGTGACCAATTAAATTAATAAATGTAATAATTACATATTTAAATTCATATGGTAAAAATATTAAAACGGAATTCTTATTAAGAAAGCGGAAACTTATAAAATTGAAAAAAAAATTATAATTGAATTTTCTTCCGCTTGAGGACAAATGTCGACGAGCATTTTAAGCATATTGAAAACTAAAAAAAAAAGCATAGTTATCCTCCTTGTGGGTAAAATCCAAAACACGTATACCCACAGTTGAATAAATCTCCAAGATGGTAACCGCTTAAAGCTTAAAGGATTCTTTTGAATTTCCATACGCAAATGGTGATCGTACGATGGCCGTATTTAGACTAAGTACATTAAATTGGAATTACAACCGACCTTGAAGAATTCCTCTCGTCTTTCACAATGCATTCAACTCTTCGAGCGAACGTGTTTGTCAGTATCATTTTAATCTTACTCGCTTCATTTTAGTACTTGTGGCTTTGTGCTTTAATAACGCTAATGGCTGGGTTAAAATTCAAAAACATGGATTACTTCTGTCATAAAATAAATAAATTCACAAATATCATCATTTTAGGATGTAAATACAATTAAGCGGAAAATAAATTTGCCAATTTATTTCAACGTTTTGATAATTCTTATCATTCTAATTGAGATGAAGATAAATAAATGTCTTCTTCTTCAGGAGCGGGGAACCTAATAACGAAAGAACAACGACGTAATTTAAATTCCAGGTGTATTGTTTCGAAATTTCCCTTCTATTCGAAACAATCTGGAAAGTTTGGCTTTTCATGGCGAAGATATATTTATATAACGTGAAGTAATTGAACGTAATAAATCGCTGCGAAAATCCACAAACCTAAGCATTATAGCAAATGTAAAGTTCCTGGATGGCGGCCAAGAAATTAATAATTCGTGTAACTAATAGTAGACTAAAAAACCATTTACTGTATATTTTCTAGGGAAATGTTAAGTCTTGGGTTGCGTTTTTCTTAAATAAAAGTTTCCTCATTTCCAGCATCTAATTAAATATACACGATGGAATTTTTCAAAGAATTAAACAGATCTACTTTTTTTTATTTTGGATGGACAAAATTAAATTATTTTTGATCGCAAGAATATTATTACAATTTATGTAAGCCCAGTAATAATAATATAAAAAAAAACAATGAACTCCAATCAACGATGTGGAGTAGATAAATATTGTCAGTGTTGAAGATGAATGATATGGGTCTTGACGTGTTTTTTTGACTGTTCTTTTAGCTATTTTTATCAATTTTTAAATATTTTTTGATTTGTTATTTACATTTTCAATTGTTTGAAATAGTTCTATGTCTGAAGTGGTTCGAGTACTTTTTTTCAACCAATTTTGTATTCTTACCTCCGGGTTCTAACTTCATAAGTTAATCTGTGTATTTGAGCACATGTAGTGAATATATATATATAATATATATTCCAAAATTATTTTGAGTTTGAAACAAAAATTCTTCTCGAGTTCAAATTTTAATTTTATATAATAAATAAATAAAATCTGTAAGAGTTTTAGGGGGCTGGAAATAACAGAAAATGACTACACACAGATAGTTGGAAGACTATTTCCAAACTTTTCTTGTTTTTGCATTTTCTGACTACCAACCAATCGGTAGTCAGAAAATGCAAAAAAAAAAGAAAAGTTTGGAAATAGTCTTCCAACTATCTGTGTGTATTTTCTGCTATTAAGAACCAATTTTCTTTTACTGACATCATTAAAGCTTATAAGCTCGTCGAAATATTGAAAACGACTATATTCAAATTTTGATTTTTCCAAACTGTACAAATTTTTCTGCGTTGAATAATGCAATTCGTTTTCTAAGATTCGCACCTACTTATCACGTAACCAATGCATCTTCGCCATCGTTAAAAATATGCGAAGGGGCGCAACCACAAAATGCATTATTCAACACAAACTTTTGATGCGAAATGATGATTAATTAAAAATTTGCGAATAACGCTAGTGGATCTTTTTGATTGAATTTCCCCTTTCGACGCGAACACGTTCGGTGTAAATGTTGATTGTTTTCGTTAAAATTTTGGATGTTCATCATTAATATTCGTTATTTTAATGCAACGACGCTCGCTGATTATTTGAATTAACGAAAAAAATTAAAAATTTTAGGATAATAAATAACACTAAAGGATCTTACCATATCGTAGGCTACTAGTTTGTCTGGTGTGGTGGAGAGTTGGTTGTCGAAGTAGTTGATTTCGGTGAACCGATTGACAATTAGGGTACTCGGGGCGGCCAGATGATTACTGTACATATGAGGTGCACATTGGGCGCAAGGACAAGGTGCCGGAGAAGTCTGGTACACTGGCGGGGTTATTTCGGGACAGGGCACGGGACAAAGGGGCACTACGTAAGGGAGTTGGGCGGGAGCGTTGAGAAAGTACGTCGTGGTTGCTGCAAGAAACCTGTTGGGAAGACGAAGCGAACTAGTCGCTGCAGGAACCCGGAAGTACCGGAATTTGGTCAATTCGAACGTTACTCCTAAGGAATTATGAACTAACGCGATAAATTTTGCAAAAATCTCGATTAATTCAGTACCTTGTACTATTACTTTTTGATTGTATAATTTCTCGAAGATTGTCCTATATTTGCTAATACGATTGTCTTTTTTAATTGATATTGGTTTTCTTTTTTGGTTACAAATATTGCACGATTGTCTTAATTAGTCTAACTGTTAATTAAATGTATATATACATAAATAGCCTTACGAACTAGTAAACTTTAATATTTTGATTATACTAAATAACTGAGCAATATAAACTTTTGATTCAGATAAAATATACTTTAATTAACCTAGAGATATGTATCTTACGATTAATACGCTATATATCTTGATGAAAAACAATGATGTTATGAATAATACTGGATACGTATATAATTTTCAATTTACCACAACCTTAATATTTAGAAATGAGAAACGCGGCAAATCTTGAAAGGCTGGATTTGCAACTATCGAACGTAAATTTGGCAATAACGGGAAAATGATTGTCTAACGGATATGTTCACTTAATTGAAACGTGTAGGAAGGTGGTGAAATGATTATTACCTAAAGCAGTTATTTACAAAGATGATTGTCTACACGAAAATACGTACAATTACAGTAGAATATTGACTTGATTGCGAGTGTGGCGTCGGTTCGACATACAAACACGTCGAAATATTGCACTGGGCCCTTCGGATAAAAGCTCGGTTATGGGTGAGGACGGTGTGGATGCGACGCTGACGTACGTACGTCAGTGAGGCAAGCACGTTGACGAGGTCAAGAAACTCAAGGTAACCTCAGTCAGAATCCACGGACCTTATCACGTACGATTTACTTACTCTAGTGATTCAATGATTGTCGTTAATTCTTGGACAAGACGCGTCGTCTTTGCCGTCAAAACGCAGAAACAAATTACGTAAATACGCAAAAACTTTCGTTACAAAATATGAATTCAGTTTGTACTCAAAGGAACGTCAATTGGCATACCAATTGAAAACTATGATAACAACAACCCGGTCGTTGGCCTCCCGCTAAAGCAATTGCTCACGTTTAAATGTTGTATTACCTTGTATACATACGCCAACACAGTATTTGAGCACTCGGTCGAGTACGAAAATTTGCAAAGACGATAGACGTGTAGAATAAAAGCGATGAACGTAAGACTGTGACAGCGCTCTTGTAAGTAACACACTCGGAGTGAGATCACCCGGAAGGATTTAGGATGATTAGTGAAGGACCGGTGACAGAATAAGTAGTTCGTAGGAAGTAGAGGTGTGGACCGCCGCACTCGCTGGCTCTTTCGCCCGGACTGCACGGCTCCGGCAGCGGCAAGATGTACCTTGACGAGCTTGCGCACGCTTCCACTCCCACCCCTTCGCTCAAGGGGGGTACATCGATACAACCTGATGCATGCAGCTTACCTGTACGCCGTCGCTGCTTCGCGGGAATCTATCTCGCGTAATCTCACCTATTCATTCTATGATTCCATTTACGTTCGGGTCGTGAGAGGATTTTTAAGGGTAACGCACTCCCTTAATTATATCGCCGGATGGCAGGCTCCAGAGAATTATTATAATTACATTATGCCGGGACATCGGACTAGTACCTACTACTAATTTGCGGCAAGGACTTGTTGAATTAACTCTTAAAACTTTAAAATTCATTAGGTACCTTCATTCCACAAATAAAATTTACAAAGCTTAACTACGACTTCTAATTTTAAAAGTAGTTCATTGTATAGTAGGAGTAGGAGTACTTTCATAGTACAATGTTGTTAAACAATATGCTCACATAAAAAGGTGTAAAATTATGAAGAAAAGCTTCAGAAGCGTCAAGAAGTAGGACATACCTAACGTAGATCGAAAGGACAATCTATAAAATGTGCCACTGCTTTCCAAAACAAACCATGGATGGACAATTTTGAAGAAATCATTTTGAAGTGACATATCTTCAAGTTACTTGGAAAAAGCAGAGACGACGCAATTTTTCTGCTTTGCTTTGAACTTGACATCTGATACCACGATGGCTGATTTAAAACAATAGGGCTGTTTTGGTACAAACATGAGCGGTAAAATGTAGACAAATTTGTCGTGAGGGGGCGTACTAAAAAATGCATCCATCCCTTAATTATTGTTTCCACGACTCCATACTTAGAATTTGAAAATCCTGCAGGATTGCCTCCGAAAAAAGTATTTTAATCCCAACATTTAAATTGAAAACATATATAATATTCATTACAAATTAACTATTCACAAAAGGCAATTAAAATCACAATATAATGAATGAAGGTAATAAACCTCAATAATAATTGCATACTTTAACCTCGCTTTTTATTACGTCATATATTGCTGTTCCCAAATCAGAGAGTTCAAACCACATTTTGAAAATCCCGTATTTGTTCATTGCCTTACATATTTATTTCAATGTTTTTTTTGTAATTTTGTTTTTTGGTAATTTCAATCCAAGTAAAAACTTCGTTCGTACAGTCACTCATACAAATATAATATTTAGAAATCTTCCACATCCAGATGCTGTTATATCAGACAATTAAACGTTGGTTTTGTACTATTTGTGGCGCGATTAACTGAATCTATTTTTATAATTAGATGCGTGTCAAACTGTTGGTTGTATAGGCTCGAAAAGATTTTTTTTTGTTACTTAAAAGCTCAATGGCACAATAACACGAGATAAAATTTAAGATTATTGAAGTATTTTTGTTACCAATAAATTATTTTTATGATAAATATGAAATAAATTTACAATATTTATTTGTTCAGGGCACAATCTTCAAATACCGTTTATTTATTTAATTTACAAAAAGACAAACCAACCGGACGCCACACTTTTCACAATTAAAGTCGTAGTCCGAAAAAACAGGAGATATTTTCGTGCCTTCAGATCTAAGGATTCCTATCGTACACGAAGAAGAAAAGAAAAACAAGTAATAAAGGCACGACCGGTAAAACTGATCCTTTCAAAAGCCATCCAGGCGACAGAGGACTTTGGGTGTCGCACGAAACCGAGCTTATGCAGAAAGAGTCGTCGGTCGCGTCGGAGACCGTACAAGCCTTGCAGAAACGCCGCACAAAAAACACTACTCGACCGTAAATAAACGAGACCTTTGACCCTTTGCACGCCCGGTCTACAATTACATTTTAATTTTTCCTTAATGCCTTGAAACGTAAAACTGTGTTAATTTTCACACACAAGTTTCGATCTTGCCGAAAGTAAAACATTGTTTACTTTTAATTTTGATGCTTTAATTAAATTCTCCAGGGCAGAATCAACAAAGAATAATACGCTTCGAACGACGTTGGTGGCAAGAAAGGCGATTGAAAAATCTAAACGTGAATTAAATGTGCATTGGTACATTGCAACACTAAAAAATATACCTCTGAATTGTGCAAAACTTGACAATGTATATTTTCCTATATACATAATATATAATATGTTAGAACGGATTCTCGCGAATGGATATATATGTGTTGTGTTTTTTCGAGTATATATGTACTTTATATATATCCTATAACATATACAGGATGTTCAAAGTTATCTGCGCACTAATGCAATTTTTGTTATTTTTGGAGCTACAGAGTCGGTTAAATTAGCGAAGATGCAGTGATTTTTCCGCTGATTAGAACGGTCCACACAAAAAAACAATTGCGCATCACATTTCAGAGCCAACTCAGATAATTAGATTTTTTTAAATGGAATAACCTGTATATTTATGTAGCAGTCGGTAGAAAATGAAATTTTTTCATCGTTTTTCAGATTGTACTCACAATTCTACACCAAAACTTATAAGGGTATCCTATACTAAAATCTAGCCGTTTTGGAGTTT
>JAFFZR010016542.1:0-10280 GCA_018397195.1 Lethrus apterus | reverse complement strand
ATGATGTTTACTAAATTATAACCACTGACGATCTGAAGTAAACGTGTCATTTATTCAAAAAAATTGTTATGTGAGGTACCAATTTTTTTATCACCGTTTAAGTAGTAAGAAGGTCTATTAAAAACAGAAGAAAAAAGTGGGGGTTGTCATTTAAAAAAAATTATGATGATGTCATTGTGCAGAAACAAATGACGTCATTCCAAAAAAATTAACGTCAGAAGACGGCATTTCAAAAACAAAAATTGACCTGTCCGGCGATTTTCTTAAGAACATTATAGAACGCTTTTATGAATTTTGTTCCAAACTGTATATTTATTTAATTCTTATTTCTTAATGTAATCTATTCATTTGCTTTCGTATCTTAGCAAAAATGCTTTCCGATTGCTTCTTCTGTTATTTTTCTTCCAATGAGCAAATGTTAATATATCGCATAGAGTGAACGAAAAAAATGAGAAACAGTATGCAATCTACAGTCTACAAATAATGACAGCTAAAGGCAGAATGATAAAATGCAAGAAAAGGCAAGATAATAATATACTTTATTGCCCAACTGAACATAAAATGAAAATAATACAAATATAATAAAATGAGTATACAACCTATAAGAATTATTAATTAATATTACTGTCTTGTATGTTAGTTAGAGAGCAGTTTGTTTTATAAATTGATAACAGAGCCACTCACAATTCGATTTTCATTTCAAAGCATTTTGTTTAAAAGCTTCAAAGCAAAAGCATGTAAAAACGCACAAAACTAAACAAAATATGTAATTTCATAAAAGAATATTATTTTATTGGTAATTCTAAATAGATTTAAAAAATGTGCTTGTTCATCAACGCTATGTTGTCAAATTTAAATTTATTAAGGAAATGCATCTTCATAATTTAAACACACCGTGTCGCCGCGATAAAAGCTTATTACTTGTCAGACTGCCGTAGCAATAAAGTACCATGAATTTACTATAATTAACTGCGATAGTACACTAGATAGGATTCCCGACGATATTAATAAGCTTTTATTAATTTTGTTCATATGAGGAAGAGCAAGTAGCGTGGTTACTGTTATAAGTTCAAGAATAAATGTCAGAGGGCAGTGAAGTCGCCACGCATCAGTAGCGCCTCTGGCCGAAGCCATCACGCTAACCACCTTCATTTCTGCGCTTCCTCGTCATTACAGATCTGGAACTTTTATTATGGTCGGCGCTCGGGCACATCGGAAAAATGTAAATTATGAAATTTATCACCGCAAAATCGTTACGTGTAATAAATCAAACTCGTGGAGTTCGAAATAATTTCCATTGCTAATACAATTACGCGTAATGCAACATATCTGTTAGAAGTTCGTGGTTTGTAGAACGTTGTGTTAGCATTTTTACACCAATTTCTAATCTGGCAAGCTATGAACATTAAGGCGCTACGGGATATTTTAAATTTATTGACGTTTGAATAGATATTCACGCACATACCTTTAGTGTAATTGAATTATTTCCGTTTATTTCTGAACCAATAAATTACAAATTATGTATGTAGTTATAATAAACAAGTTGGTAAAAAGAAATTTTATTTTCAGTCAGTGTAGGTACATATTTTCTAAGCAACGGCATATTATTAATTAATATTTAATAAATTTTTGTTTTATTTTATGCTTAACCGAAATAGAATCAACTTGAAAAATATTTTTACTAAATATTCTCGGCACCTATTCTTAATGAAAATTTAAACGAAAATGCATTCCAACTTGATAAAGCTCCACTTTTACAACTGAAACAAATAAGGTAGAACGAACATTTTAGATCTGCGATTACCCCATTTTGTGTCGTTCCGTTAATAAAATTGTAAAATATTCCAGACTTCTAGGAGTTGTCTCAACCTCCAATTTAAGTATAGAGAGCGTTTCAATTAAAGATTTGATTTTCGCAATTCTGAAAAACGTAGCTATTTTTTCTGTCTTCTTTTTCGGTTACATTGAAAATATTCCTCGCCTCTTTATGAAGCTCCTTGAAATGATTTTCGAATTATACCTACCTATTTCAGTGAATTCAGCATTTGAATTTTGATTTTCTTAGTATAAGAAAAATAGGTAATTCTAACAACAAACCTTATTGTACGTGAAGCTCCAACAGTTACGAGATAGCAATATAAAAATTTCTCCCACAACTGCGGGTTAGTTCCTGTGATTAGGCGTTACCTGTGGCGTTAATTGCACCACGAGCGCTTGCCATGTAAATCGAGATTGATTATTCTAAAATTTATGTCAATTTCTGCTCTATAAATAAAAAGCAATTGAGCTACCTCATTTATATTTCCTGTATAGTATCATTTAATAATTTGCTCTCGTCTAACGTGAAATTCATTTTATTCGTCGTAGACGGTGGAAACACACGAAAATAAACGAACTAATACGCGGTTAATGGTTATTTTCGACGCTAACGCACCGTTATAAAAATACTTTCCCTGTACCTTGATACTGCAACGTAAGAAGTTTTAGTTTATAACACAGTATCGTGAATTTTAGTGACCATTTCCGGGGTAGTGACATTTTTGGGCGCCCTGAGCGGTGTCCACCCGACCACGTTTAAACTCAGCCACCCAATTTTTAACGGTTGCATATGATGGAGCAAATTAACCTAACATCCTTTTCATCTCTTCAAAAATTTCTGCACCTTTTAAGCATTTGAAAAACAAAAATTTAATAACTGCTTGGTTCTCAATATTTTCCAGCGTTTAAAAGCAACAGTAATAACAATAATATATTTCACAGATTGACTTTAAATTTTCAATGTTGCCATCTAAAAGGTGGGACTTTAAAATTGTGATTAAAACGTTTGCTTAGCATGCCAGTTATATGGAGGCTAACCAGTTTCATCCCGCCGTCGTAGAATTAAATGATTGAAATTACTTTTTAGTTTAAAGAAAAACAGTATTTTATTTATAAGTTAGAAATATTGACATTTTAGAATAATCAACATTTAAGTCTGGTGCATTAATTTACGTCAGGGCTGTCCAGGGACGAAGACGTTTACGGGCCACTACAAAATGCGACATTGACTGGCGGGCCGTAGAATATTATCAGTCTTCAATTAAAAGAAAAAGAAAAAATACTGAGGATACTAATAATTTTTATTGTTTTTTTTTTTCATTAATTTCTCTTCTACAATTCTGTCAATATTACTGATTGTCAAATGCAGTGCGTGAAGAAGTGAGTTATGAAGTGATCCGACAGTGACGATCTGTATTTAGATTTTATAAAATTCATTGTAGAATAAGTTCTTTCACATAGATATGTATTGCCCTTCATCGAACCCATTTTTAAGCCAAAATTGTTTAGTTTTGGAAAACGATCACCGATGAGCTTAAAAAAATCTAACCCTATTTCAGTTCTGCCCTTAAAAAAGGGGTCTGATTGTAGGTCACATAATTCTCTTTCAATAGCAATCGTTAATGGATGAGTAAAAAGTGACAAATCGTTCTCTAATTGCTTGAAATCCACAAATCACTGCTCAAACTCAAAAATTACCTCGTCTGTGTACTATTTTCATAACATACTTTTTCGTAGACATAATAAAGTTTGTTATGGATATTAATTATTATCGTAAATAAGTTTCTTTTTTATTGCGATGCGATTTTTAATCTAAAAAACTAGATTAAAAATCGCTTCGCGGGCCGCACAAATATGAGTCGCGGGCCGCATATGGCCCGCGGGCCGTAGTTTGGACAGCCCTGATTTCAACGTCCCTTATATCATCCGCTTGCGCTTGCGGAAACTCTGTAAATGTTTTTTTTTACACATAATTTTGAACAAAACAAATTATGTAAATAATTTATGTATAAATTTTTCCGAAAATTTAAATTGAAGATAAAATGTATATTATCCATAATTTGTTCGTATGCAGTTGGACAATACATTGTTATTTTTATTAATTACTAACATTAATGTTAAAGTTTCTTTTTGTGCTTTCTGTGATATGCGTCTGATAACAAAAGAGACCCTCCGTCTGCTGGCAGCTGGAGCACGAGGACCTACCTCGACGATGTCCTACGCCACTAGATACGCAAAGCTACCGACGTTGGTTATTAATTATCAGACATGCGCCATCATTAACGGGAATCATTTATTACCTACAGACAAATTACGACCAGTTGTAACAAATTTCTTAAAATCTATTAATTTCTGACCAAAATCATCGCGCGGAAATTGTTGGATTGAAATCAAAATTTTTTAAACGGACGATTTCTCAATTTAGATTTTAATCTCACTTGTTTTACAAGTCACAATAATGTGGTTGTATGTATTTTTTTTTTAAATCTTCATTGTTTCGTTTATTGATTGATTAGTGAGCTGAGAGCTCTAGTTCAGGCTACTTTACTGATCAGGGCTACCACCAACACACAAAATAAATGCCGCGTATGAAACGGGTTTTTCTCGTCGTGGGGTTGTGCAATGATCTCAAGTTATTTCAAGAATGCACCACATTCTCATAATGAGATTTATTTCACGTAAAAAGATTAACACGCGTAACGTATAATATGGTATAATTTGTTGCGTAAAGTTCATGCATCCAAACGAACATGAATTTCAAGTAGGTAACTTAAAATAATAATGGTACTGCAAGGCTGTTTAAAATATTTGGTTTTTTAATAATAATATGTATTAATAAATTGAATACTTTTATCACTTAATTGTTGTGTTACTTTGGATTTATTTTCATGAGGCTACTGCCTACAGGTGTAACCATTTTGATTGTACAATTGTTGCTACCTATTTCAGCACTCGAGACTATATCGGGCAGATTATATAAAATTTGACCAGTTCGATTTCATTCTTTCAACTCAACCTCAGACCTTGTGGTGGTTAAATCATTTGTACATTTATTAAATTCATATTTCAACTAACTCAACTAACTTTCAAAAAACTAGCTAAAGGCTTTACGTTAAAAGTATAATAAAATAATTATCGACCATTTTATGTTATTATTTAGGTTAATTATTTTTCATGACAAAAGTCAAAACTTTTATCATGAAAAATAATTTACTGTTACTTTTTGAGTAAAATAGCAAATCTTTAAGATACTACATAATTTTTCACTAACAACACTAGTTTTACTGGCCACATCACTATTAACCGATTTTTGTTAAATAACGTTTACCTTTAAACAGAATTCGTTCTGGAGTTAGGATTTGGAACATATGGTTTTCAACACAGTGAATATGCTTTTCTTCATTTATTTAAAAAAGAAAGGATCGAATTCATTGTGGGGTGGTGGTCATTTATCTCATCCGTTGAAGTTGCAATGGGGTGTACCTCAGGATTTAGTTTTTGGACCGCTACTCTTAGTAGCTCATTCACGAAAGTGGTTCTTTAGAACTTTTCCATGTTTCAGAAATATAACAACTCTAATAACTTGGAATTATAAGCTACATCAACTAATCTCTTATTCCAAATTATTGGCGCTCCCGTATCACTTCCGGTTGTACCGGAAGTGCATACCAACTTTGTTATTTTAAATGGAATGTTATATTTTTGGCTGTCTAAGATCAATAAACAAGGGATAAACGTCATTCTTAGGGGAATTATTTAGAAAACTGCTTATAACTCAAAAACTATTAGAAAAAATGGGTTGTATGCCTTATATCAATCGATGTAGAATTACTAAGTGCATTTAAGACGGCAGTAATATACAGGCGGTTCCATTTAAAAAAATTGATTTTTACTGATTTGAAGTTGTTGGAAGTTGTCGCTAATTTTGAGCGGCCCTCTATACTTCTTGGTAACTTGAACATCACGATTCCATTACCCATGGTATCAACTAGCAAAATGCAAAAATGAAGATTTCAATTGCAGTAATATACCACTCTAATTGGTAAAATTTATTTAAAACAACAAAAAACTCCAAAACGGTTAGATTTTAGTATAGAGTAACCTTATAAGTTTTTGTGTATAATTTTGAGTAGAATCTGAAAAACGATGAATAAACATTCCATTTAAAATAACAAAGTTGGTATGCACACGCGCATACGAGAGCGCCAATAATTTAGAATAAGAGGTCAGTTGGTGTAGCTTATAATTCCAAGTTATTAGAGTTGATATATTTCTGAAACATGGAAAAGTTCTAATGAACCACTTTCGTGAATGACCCTGTATATACAACTGACTTTGTTAAATACATAAACGACTGTGATGTGCTAACGACACGCAACTGTGGTATCCATTAAGGCCGGAGAAACTGACAGCTACTATTAATTCTGACTTATCAAATATTCGTAAAGCTCCCTTAAACTAAGGTGACCAGATTTTAACATTGGTAAAGCGGGACAACTTTGACGGCGGGTTGTCTTGTTGAAAAAAATTGTTTTAAAGCAACAACATTTTATTATCAAAGCACGCAAAAATTGTATTGTATTGTATTTTTTTTTTTTTTTTAATCTCAACGTATGTAAAATTTACAAATATAATAAATATACAGCGTCATTCACGAAAGTGGTTCGTTAGAACTTTTCCGCGTTCCAGAAATATATCAACTCTAATAACTTGGAATTATAAGCTACACCAACTGATCTCTTATTCTAAACTATTGGCACCCTCGTATCACTTCCGGTTGTACCGGAAGTGCATACCAACTTTGTTATTTTAAATGGAATGTTATATTTTTTCATCGTTTTTCAGATTCTACTCCCAATTCTACACCAAAACTTATTAGGGTACCCTATACTAAAATATAGCCGTTATGGAGTTTTTTTTGTTTTAAATAAATTTTACCAATTGCAGTGGTATATTGAAAATTCTGTATTTCCGGAAGTGTTTAGTGATCTTAGACAGCCTTGGATGTCATTATAATTAAGTATTATGATTGTCTAATTTGACTTCTCTTTTGTTTGACATTAGTATAAAGACATAATGGCTGGTGTAGTAAATATTTACACAAATACAGATATTTTAAATTTATTGTACATACATGTACAATGTGGGAGAGTAGTGGATAGAACATGTAGTAATTTTAGAAAAAAGAAGAAAGAAAAAAAAATTTAGAAAACCGGAATCAAATTTTTGCGTTTCTGCAATAAGCAGCTTTTCCGAAAAGCAGAAAATTTGATTCCAACATTCTAAATTTTTTTTTCGTCATTGTTGGCAAAGTTGGATATCCTTCGTTAAATGTACGACATGTTCTATCCACTACTCTCCCATATTCTCCATGTACGTAAAATAAATTTAAAATATCGTAATTTGTGTAATTATTTATTACGCCAACCATTATGTCTTTATACTAATGTCAAACAAAAGACCAAGTGTCAAAGTAGACAATCATAATACTTAATTATAATGACATACAAGCTGTCTAAGATCACTAAACAAGGGATAAACGGCATTCTTAGGGGATTTATTTTGAAAACTGCTTATAACTCAAAAACTATTACAAAAAATGGGTTATATGCCTTATAACAATCGATCTAGAATTACTAAGCGCATTTAAAAATGCAATAATATACAGGGGGGGGTTCCATTTAAAAAAATTGATTTTTACTGATTTGAAGTTGTTGGAAGTTGTCACTAATTTTGAGCGGTCCTGTATACTTCCTGGTAAGTTTAACGTCATCACTTCGTTGCCCATGGTATCAACTAGCAAAATGACAAAAATGAAGATTTCAAGTGCAGTACTTCTGGAAATACAGAATTTTTAATATACCACTGCAATTGGTAAAATTTCTTTAAAACAACAAAAAACTCCAAAACGGCGAGATTTTAGTATAGGGTACCCTTATAAGTTTTGGTGTAGAATTGTGAGTAGAATCTGAAAAACGATGAAAAATATAACATTCCATTTAAAATAACAAAGTTGGTATGCACTTCCGATACAACCGGAAGTGATGCGAGAGTGCCAATAATTTAGAATAAGAGATCAGTTGGTGTAGCTTATAATTCCAAGTTATTAGAGTTCATATATTTCTGGAACACGGAAAAGTTCTAACGAACCACTTTCGTGAATGAACCTGTATATAGCTATTAAAAAATTTATTCTTTGGCATATTTCTAATTTCAGTGAATTTTTGTAGTAGATTGCTGTCGTTGTTTTAATTTCATAACATTTTTGCAAAAATTTGTTAAATTATACTTCACACATAATATCGCTTTCAAGTCTTAACACTTAATTGGGTTTTATCATATGTCCACACTTTATTTACGGTAGAAAAAAAGGGTTCAGTCACAGCATTAGTTCCTAATGACAGCGCGTATTCCACAATT
This sequence comes from Lethrus apterus, assembly GCA_018397195.1. NCBI lineage: Eukaryota > Metazoa > Arthropoda > Insecta > Coleoptera > Geotrupidae > Lethrus > Lethrus apterus. The sequence continues at coordinate 2,042 of JAFFZR010016542.1, read as the reverse complement.
TTTAAAATAGTTCGTTTCAAAATGATGCAATATACAGGGTATGTAACGACGAGTTTTCGTTAGAAGAATATAGAAATCTAATAAGAGTTAAGTTTGAAAATTTGCAAATATTAGTTTCGCGATACGCTCTTTCGATTTAAAATAGTTTCGAATTTTAAATAGAACATCCCATTTTTTATGATTGATTCGTATTCCCGAGGTAATTTTATGGCGTGTTTGTCTGATAAACTTCCCCTCTAAAATTAACCCTTCACGAAATATTTTAATTTTTGGAAAACAATTGACAGCTGCAGGCTATTACTCATAACAACATTTCCAAAAAATGAATGTATGCACAAATTTAAAATTTTAGTTAATTATTTTGGAAAGTATACTGCATCAAATGCGGTTTTATAAACTTCACGAAATAATACAGTGTGTTCAGAAAACAATGTCAAACTTTTCATCCAGAAAATATCAATATATTGTTATTTTTAAATAGCAACCTATATTTTTTCAGTTTCATTACATTGCTCGCTCGAAATTAGGGGCAGTATGTATATTGTGTAAGAGCGCATCGCGAAACTAATATTTGCAAATTTTCAAAACTTAACTCTTATTAGTTTTCTATATTCTTCAAACGAAAACTCGTCGTGACATACCCTGTATACATAATTGACAAAAACTTAATCTTTCCAAAAGTCGGGACTTTTTTAAAACGCCGCGGGACGAGAGACAAATTGGTAAAAATCGGGACTGACGTTTGGTCACCTTACCTTAAACCATTCGCTTGTCTTAAATCCTAATAAGTCGGTACATTTATTCGAGCGAAACATTATTGCTTAAAAAAAAATAATAAAAAAACATATCCAAATTCATTGAGATGGAATTAATTTACCTATTGTAAAAAAAGCAAAAAATGTGCATCTGATACTTGACAATACATTCAAGTACAAAGCATAAGTATCCAAACATATTTAAAGGTGTATGATGGCTTAAAACTTCTTTACCCTTACAGGCATTTGCTGTTTAAATATATTAAAACACTGTGTAATTCCATAGTATTGTCATAACTTAATTGTTGTTTACCGGTGTACGGCTATGGCCTCGAAATTACGGACAAGCGAAGTCTTCAAGGGTTGCAAAATGCTTGCCTCAGATTTATATTTAGCATTCGTAGAAATCAGCATTGAACATATATCTCATAAGCTCACCGAACGTTGCTGGCTAAATATGCTTACTTCAAATGCATTTTGACATACATATAAGTGATTTTGTACGATCATTATGCAATATTAGAAAATTCATTCTCCTCACTTTTAGACGTTATAACTTTGTTTAACTATCATTTTCGATCATACATTTTGTTTTCATGATTAGAATACATCTTAAGTTACAATTTTGCAAGCCTGCGGCGAATATACAGAGTGATTCTGAAATAAGTACAGATATTTTAAAATCAAATCCCCACAAACGGCGGTCCCATCTTCATTTAAAAATTTGGAAAAATGTCATTTTTTATGTGGGCATTCGGTTCTAAGTACAGTCCTGTGCTGAAAATCAACTTCCTTGCAAAACAACCTTTATTGATGATAATTATTGTCATATTTTACTCAAAACTTAAAATATTTTTTTCTGGCACACCTTTCAACATAAGACCGTCATTTTTGCATATTTGGTGTTGGGCTATTGTCAGCTATCACCTGTTGAAATATCTGTACTTATTTCAGAATTACCATGTATGTTAGCAATTAGCACCAAATACATAAATTCAGTTCTATAAAAAAAAAATTAAGAAATTTGTTCTTAGAAGTACATTCGACGAGTTGTGGGAAATTGCAAATAAATCTACAATACTATATAATTCTAATTTATATTTTTGCATTACGAAATTAATAACATTTTTATTAATTACTAGCTGACCCGACAGTCGTTGTCCTGTCATTTTATACAACAATAGATGTAGGTAGAAGATAGATAGATAGATAGATAGATACATTTCCGACTTTTCCCGTGGATTTTTCAAAAATTTTCTTTCATACAAACCCAAACCAACCCAACCC
>JAFFZR010016540.1:0-10497 GCA_018397195.1 Lethrus apterus | reverse complement strand
CACACAAAAAAACAATTGCGCATCACATTTCAGAGCCAACTCAGATAATTAGATTGTTTTAAATGGAACAGCCTGTATATTTATGTAGCAGTCGGTAGAAAATGAAATTTTGCACAAAATCTTCTTATACTACTATAACCTAGAAATGAAAAACAAAAGAGCTGCGACGACATTAATACAGGTCACCGCACATGGGATAACTTCGTTATTAGAGAAGCTACAGTGTTGGTCAATACATCAAAAATGTGTAGTTTTTTCTACTGAGTACAATGGCATACTCAAGAAACAATTGCCAGTCGCATTTTCGAACTGCTTGCTTTGATACTCATTTACTTATTTTATATTAAAATTTGGCCTTTCATCTTACGGTTGTACTATTAGAAGAGTATTCTTTGTAAAATGTAACTTTTTATCAATTAAAATATACAGAATTCTCATAAAATAATTTTTTTGTTAGTTCGAAAATGCGACTCGCAACTGTTTTTTTGAGTACGCCATTGTAATCAGTAGAAAAAACTACACATTTTTGACGTATTGACCAACACTGTAGCTTCTCTACTAACACAGTTATCACATGTGCGGTGACCTGTATTAATGTCGTCGTAGCTCTTTTGTTTTTCATTTCTGGGTTATAGTAGTATAAGAAGATTTTGTGCAAAATTTCATTTTCTACCTACTGCTACATAAATATATAGGGTGTTCCATTAAAAAAAATCTAATTATCTGAGTTGGCTATGAAATGTGATGCACAATTGTTTTTTTGTGTGAAGCATAGTAATCAGCGGAAAAATCACTGTATCTTTGCTAATTTAACCGACTCTGTAGCTCCAAAAATAACGAAGATAGCAATAGTGCGCAGACAACTTTGAACACCCTGTATATCATAATCGAATATTAACTCCACATTACCCACTTTTTTTCCCAGAGCATTCATTAACCCTATGCGTTCGTCGACTTTTTCCATACTTACTTCTTAAGCGATTTAAAACCCTCAGTTTTCTGAACACGAAAAAGAACATAAGATCACATGGAAGGCACAAGGGCAATGATAACATAGGGAAACAGAAAGGTAGAGAAGATATGAACTTATATAGAAGAAAAAGTACAATTAGAGGTAGAAAGAAATAGACGTATAGGGGAGAGAGTATAATGGCGAGATTTTGGTGCGGCAACGGGGAAAGGGACAATAAGTAGTAGATGGGGGACGAATACAAAAGATGTAGACTATGCGGAAAAGAGAAAGAGCGGTGGGACATTGGACGTTGGAGTGCGAAGGAGAAAGGACGGAGGAGCGGAGGAGCAAGGGAAGAGAATGGAAAAGCTGCATCAACGAAATGAGGGTATCAAAATATTCAAGATAGTGAGATATAGGATATAGAGTACAAGAACAGAAGACTAAGATATAAAGTAAAAGTAAATGTAACAGATGAAAATATGAGGATGAAAATGTATATGCCAAAAAAAGTTTTTTTTATGAAAAGAGAACAGTGATAACAGATGTAAGATCGAATATAGGTGGAAATGCTTATACTGATCATTTTGTTGTTGTGATGAAACGTAAATCAAAAACTGAGAAAAACGTACCAACAGAAATGGAATATCGAACAAATGATGGACATAGACGTCAGAAAGAGTTACCAAAATACTGTAGAAATGCAGGTTGAAAAGAAAATTACACTAATAGAAAGTACAGATGAAAATGGAAAATTGAAGAGAAATCTTAAGTAAGGCAGCAGAATCAATAATAGGACCAGCCTGCGGCAACGCCATAATGAATGGTGGAATGAAGGGTGTATTGGGTATGTAGAAGAGAAGACTGAGTCAAGAAACAAATGGTTACAGACAAGAAGATTGGACGATAAAAAAAATAAAAAATATAACAACAAAATTGTAACAGATTTATAAAAAAAACAAAGAAAAACTTGCTAGAGGAAAAAATGGAAAGCATAGAAAAAAAACAGAAAGCAAAATTCTAAAAAGTTTTACCAAGGAATATATGAACAAAGAAAACCAATCAATGAACATTTAAAGGCCTTAGAATAAACACGGGACAGCAGCGGAAAGTGCGGTGGGGGTGAAATTAATAAGGGAAGAAATTTTAAGGAGCTGTTAATAGATAAATAAGAAGATAAAGAAGACAAAATAGACGAATCTAATCTAGAATGTGAAAGCTCTTGGCGGATATAAACATGGAATTAAATATAGAGGAGAAAAATTTCAGGAATCGGTGGCTGAATTAATAAAAAAAAACGGATCACAGAAAAATGTCTGAGGAATGGGGAAAAGAAAAACAATAATCGTAATAAACTTTATGTAAAAATTACAAAGGCAATTGCACTCTTAAACATAGCATATAAAATTCTATTCTCCAGAAGAGAAGACTGAGTCAAGAAACAAATGGTTACAAGCAAGAAGATTGGACGATACAGAGAAAAATATGACAAAAAAGAAAAGAATGTAAAAGATTTATAAAATAAACAAAGAAAACTGGCCAGAGGAAAAAATGGAAGACATAGAAAAAGGTAACAGAGAGCAAAATTTAAAAAAGTTTTACTAAAGAATAAATGAAAAAAGAAAATCAATCAAAGCAAATTTAAATACCTAAAGAATAAGTACCGAACAGCAGCTAAGAATGCGGTGAAGATGAATTTAATATAGGAATAATATTTTAAGGAGCTGTTAATAGATAAAGAAGACAACAATGACGAACCACTAATCTAGAAGAAATAAAATAAACAAAGAAACATGAAATTAAATATGAAGGAGAAAAATTCTAGGAAGCAATGGCTGAATTAACTTAAAAAAAATAATAAGAAATACAGAAAAATGCCTGAGGAATAGGAAAAAGGAACAATAATCGCAATCCATAAAATTGCGACCACACTTTGTGCAAAAAATTACAAAGACATTGCGCTCTTAAACAGAGCATGTAAAATTCTGTTCTCTAGAAGAGAAGACTGAGTCAAGAAACAAATGGTTACAGACAATAAGATTGGAGGTTAAAGAAAAATATGGCAAAAAAGAAAAAAATATAAGAATCAAAAAACAAAGAAACAAAAACTGGCTAGAGGAAAAAATCTAAGACATACAGAAAGAAAATAGGGAGCAAAATTCTAAAAATTTTACGAAGGAATAATTGAACAAAGAAAACCAATCCAGAAAAATTTAAAGGACTAAGATTAAATACGGGACAGCAGCGGAGAGTGCGGTGGAGGGGAAATTAATAATAATAATATATATTCGTTTCATGATGCATACTAGCATAAAACAAAAAATGCATATTAAAACACATATAAAATATAAAAAATATAAACAGGAATATCTGAAACACATATAAAGTAAAAATACAGCATACAACATAAATAATCATAATATAGGAAGAATATTTTAAGGAGCTGTTAATAGATAAAGAAGATAAAGAAGACAACATAGTCGAACCTACCCTGGCGGAGAGAGTATAAACATTGAATTAATAAAATATGGAGGAGCAAAATTTCAGAAAGGCTGAATTAATAAAAAAAATACACAGAAAAATGCCTGTAGAATGAGAAAACAGAACAATAATCGCAATTTCTAAAAATGCGACCAAACTTTATGCAAAAATTACTTAAACAGAGTTTACCTATCTACGTAGATGACGTTTTGGCGATTTCTTTGACAACGAAACGAAGAAAGCTGATGGAAAATCCTAAAAGAGATCGAAGAAGAAGGAAAAAATGTGCTTGGAAATAAACACAACACAGAAAAAAACATGAGATTGTGCAGTCAAGAGACCAAGAAAAAATGGCAATTTGTAGTTTCGAATTTGAAGAAAACTGAACAAATTAATGAATCTTTTTTTTTCTAACAAATTAATGAAAAAATACTAGCTGCAAGCATAGCCTATTAGGCGAGTAAGAAAATGTTGACTAGCAGAACTTTTTTGCGGTGGGGTTCCTACAGCCTTTGCCGCATCCCGCATTTCGATCGCTATTTCTTTTTGTCTTCTTCGTTTATGTTTCGAGCTGCCATGTGCGGTTTAATACATTGGATCCATGTTATTTAAGGCCTTTCTTTTTTACGTTTTGTGGTGCATAATTTAATGCTCTTTTGCGCCATCGATCTTCTTCCATTCTCATCACATGGACATTCAATGATAGACCAATTAACTAACTTGTATAATCTGAGGCCATTACCATTTTATGCTTCATATATTGTTTGTTTCCATAAAACTTTCCTGAGGTAATGTTCTTTCCCGACTTGAGAATTGAAATCTCCTACTATAATTATTTAGTCTTGCTTAGATATTTGTTGGTGTAGATTTTCTATTTGTTCGTACGTCTATTTCTTTACTTCTTCATCTCGGTTGGGGGATGTATATTTATTATGGACATATTTGAAGGTTTGGTTCTAAGACTCAGATAAGCTAACCTTCCATTTAACGGTTTCATTCTATAATGTTCTTTTTTAATTTTTGATATTGACATGACCATGAACGCTACTTCGTTTAGCCCTTGTTGTTCTTCTCCTGAGTATAATAATGTATTTTTTATTTGCTCATGGTTACTCCATCTTTCATTTTATATTTGATTAACTTTCTTGCCTTTTCCGCCATGTTCGCCGCCTTAGGCATGGCAACTTAAACCCAACTAAATATTCTTGCAAATATATTTATATATGAAAAAGTAATATTTAAAATTTAATCAAATATTAAACAATATATAAAATCTTCATTAAATAATAAAAACAACAAATTTTACTATAAATTAGTTAACAAATGCACTAGAACGATTATAGGGAACATTATTGCACATGCCCATAAAGTAATAATTTTACAATAAATTCTTAACATTTGGTGTGTTTTACTTTCTACGCAGTATGTTGTTTCGTCGTTCAATGATGAGCAACACTTGAATATGTAACTTTAGCGTGGTACCCCGTAGGATCGGCCCAATATTCGACATTTTGTACTCTGCCATCTGGTAATAAGACGTGATATCGACCTTTGGTTAATTTTCCTTCATTGCTTTGTTCGTGACTGAAATCGTTACCAGACTCGTAATCGTTTATCCTGTACCCAAAGGAATATTTTGAAGCGTATTCTTCCTGCAAAAATTATCGACATTAAAAAAAAAAAAAAAAATTAAAATTAAAATCGCCTCAAATTCGTCATTAATTTAAAACGACTATGTAAATTCCGATTTAATATTTAATAACTACTAATATGATTTATTATGACATTAAGTATATTTTTTAGTTTAGAAAGTTTAATTTAACAATTGTAGAAAGTGGCCAATTTGGAACACGTAATTTATCTTGTCGTGTCGTTTGCTAGTGCACAGTTAGTTTTATATCAGGACAGATGGTTAAATAGCTAGTTTTGTTAAACGTTTAAAGTTAATTACTTCAATTTTGTTTTGTGATTTAAGTCAATAAATAAAATGTTGGGTGAATTAATTTAATGTTAAACATTTAAATTTCACAATAAAAATTTCTCTATAATACAAAATGTGTATTGTGTGTTCATAATATTGTATTTGTTGGAATAATAAAAAATTGTATTTGTCGTTTTTTTATTTTTCATATACTTGTGTTACAAATTATTAAGGTAAGTTATTTTTGACACAATTTAAAAAATAATAATAAATTTTTAAACTTTTTAATTTGAAATATTCATTTTTGAAATTACGATAACAAACTACAAAAATTTTAACTAAATTGATATTTAGAAAGCTATAGTTTTGGAAACTAATTTGCGAAACTTTGGTTGTAAATCAAACGAATAGAAAAATCAATTTTATTGTGTTGTAAAAATTTTTTTAATTAAATGTATTTTATGATTAGAAGCTCAAATAGGCAATATTTTTCAAAAATCTGCAAATAATTTAAATCCAACCCATCATTTTTTAAAATACTGCCATCGATACAAAGTGAAAAATGAAAGGGAAAAAACATTGAAGCATGAAGAAGAAAAGAGAAAAGCAACAGAGCAATCAGAGATCATGCATTAAAATATCTATACTAAGCGTAAGTTGATTTCTATTTGAAAATTGAATTGAATTCATTTGAAATGTTGCATCAAGACCAACAATAGCAAGCATGAAGATGCACGTTCCTAAATGTATAAAGCGTACACAGGTATCAGCTAATTTAATTTTGACCCTAAAAGCGATATACAGGTTACATAAGATATACAGGTTGTTACAGACTTTATCAAGCTAATGAGAAATAACAAATCTTACTATAAAATTTACACAAAAAGATTCTTTTTAGTTGTATTTTTTTGGATGAAACCTTTCACTAGTTTTATTGCGATAGTTCATGGAACGTCCCCATACGAATGTAACTTTGCTTATAATTTAATCCAATAGCAGCTCATATTTAATAAAACTTTAAGATTTGATTTACTGGGACATTTCTTTAGAAAACATTTTATCGAATAAAGAAAATTTATTAAAATCTCCATACTGCATTTTTTACATTGGCTCATGTATATACAAATATGGAAGCGGTTAATTTTATTGGTTATAATAATAATAAACAAAAGCCATCGACAAAATTACTAATTTATATATGATATAATCAAAATACAAAATTTAAAAGGATCAAATTAAGCCGATCAATTAATTTATCAATCGGTGTTTGATTCTTCAATGAAAAATCCATTCCTTTTAAATTATAAAGAAACGACCGATGACTGCCTGTCAAGATAAATATCTTCACTTTTCTATTTTGCAACACCAATTAAAAAAAAGCTTGACCGGAATTGATCCTTTCACACTAGCTGCTGACGTTAGTTAATGTTAGTTTCTGGGTTACACCCGTCGTCATACAGCTTGTGTGAGAAGATCAATGCACGTCGACTCATCCCGAATCGATAGTTGCTATTCTCGCCTGATGAACGCCACCTAACGGTAAGAGACCGAAGCATCAGGTGGGCATCTGCTTCGTCGGCTCCTAGAGAGATGTTGTGGCAAGTCATAGCAACCACAACGCCCACACTCCGAGCCAGGCGCAGACGCCAGCTTTGTCAGCTGTGGACAATCCTCTGGGAGCCAAGGAAGCGGACGGCCACATGATGATTCGGTTTCTCGCCGTTAGGTGAAGCTCATTCATCGTGATGATTAAAGAGATGTATTTGGAACACATTTGAAAATAAATGGAGTAAACTTGATTCGAAGAAAACAAAATGGACAAGAATGTACAAATGTTAAAAAATGTGATTAGAAATCAACTTTTTACCAATCAATACGGATATGTGGGAAAATAATTTTATGGAGATTTTGGAAAGAGGTTCGTTTTAAGTGGGGACGTGTACATGATTCAGAATATCAAAGTTTAATTCTATTTGAAAAAAAATACAAATATCCAATTAAGATGAATATAAATTACTGTGAAGAAAAAATTTCAAGAACGAATTTAAACAAAGCGACCGTAAGAAGTTTTGATAAACAAATATAAACGATAAATATGTAGAGGTCATCATAAAAATGAAAATTGTAAAAAGACAGGTAAGGCTGTTTGGAAACATACTAGCATAAAACGAAGGAATAAAAGTTGGAACAAAATTCACTTCTGTGTGAAATAAAACTGAATAAATAATCAGTAGGGCAAACGAGTAGTTAATCGAAGAAATGAAAAAGTTTCAAAATCTTGTATTTAAAAATTTATATGGCGAGTCAAAAAGTCAAAAACATTGACCGTAATTTTTTAAACATGTTATAAAGATAAGTGGTTTTGATGAAATTTGCTTAGTGTTTCGTAGGACATATTATGGTGATTTTACAAATTTTTGTTCTTACACTATTCGTTGCTATGGCAACCAATTTAATTTTTTGAATTTAGTTGATTTAACATTTTTAAGCCAATCTGTCCAACCTAACCAAAAGTCAACCAAACTCAGGTGAACCAAACATGTGCTAAAACAGCTGAAAAATCATGAATGAAGAAGATCAAAAAATTTGATTAACACAATTTTCAGAACATGGTCATAATTATTACTACAGAATTATAGTTAAGGAGACCAAAAATCCATAAATAACTACAAAACTCAAAAATAAGAAGATGAATATTTTACTTAAGTTTGAAATTTTCAATCCAACCCAAGTCTTTTAACCGATTTTTCATAATTTCAAAATTTTTTTTAGTAGAATTCAACCATACTCAGGCAACTCCAAATCCAGTTGAGTTGATTATTAACAAATTCAGAATTTTTACTGTACCCAACTAAATTCCATAAAACCCAAAGCAACTTCAGGAAAGATTAAACCTTAACCAAGCCAACCTAATTAAAAGATTGAGAAAACATTATAAAACCCAAACTCCTTCAAGATGGTTTGAGTTAGTTTCAAAATTTCAAACAACATAACCTCACAAAAATCAATAAAAGCCATTGCAACTTCATAACTTCATAAATTTAAATCCAGCTTTGGAAAAGCAAACCTAAGTTCCATTTATAGTGTTCTTGGTATATTTCTAAAAATTTAAGTTGGGTTCTTCACAATTTCCGAATTGGAAACTCAATCCAACCCCTCGCCTCTCAATCAAATTTTCGATCTTTTTTTAGTTCAGCGTTATTAGAATTAAGAAATATGTTTTATTTAAAAGAGTCTTATATTTTGTTATATTCTTTGAATATTCATTTTTTGTAAGGATAAAGTTCGAATATTTCACCTATACTAGCACAGATATTGACTGGCGTCGGACTGTCAATTGTAAATAGAAGAAATGAAGAGGCTGAGTTTTTACTCAGGATGGATGGATGTACAAGATACTGGAAGTTGAAGAAAAAAAATTAAGTATAAAGGAAACGAAGGAACAAACATGAAACAGGAGAGGCGTCGAAGATGCTGATTTCAAGGGAAACTTGAAGTGTAGATAAGGATGGGAGGATAAGGATGGGATTATAAGGCGATGCGATGCAATAAGCATCATTTGAATAATATTATTAATATTTAAATAATTGAACATTTTCCGTCTGTTCATTTCATTCAACAATAAAATATTTTAAAATGTGTTTAAAATCCTTCCATAACTCCTGTAATAAGTAACGTGAACTCCGAAGGTTGTTATGATTTCTTAGATTTTTTTTAATAAAGTCGACAAGAAACTTAGTTGTAAATGCCAATTAGTGGAAGCCCCGAAAGCCTGTGTATAATTTTTACTAACATTTTACTTGTAAAGAATTGTACAACTTTTAATATAAAATCGTGTTCAGTTTTCAATTACACTTTCTATTCAGTTTCTCCAATGTTCCCCAATGTCATTATCACATTTAACAAAAACGTGGTCGAAAAACAGATGGTAAAAATTTAATTTCTAATCTAATTAATTTATTAAATTTCTAATCTAAACGAAACACCAAACATTAATTAATTTAATTCTTCGAATAAAATTACAAAAGACCATTACACAATTTTAAAATTTTACATTTGATCATCAATTTTACAATATAAAAATTATCCATTGACGATTTTAAAAATTATAATAATAAATAATAATACAAAAATTAAGATTTGATATCATTTTTTAAAATCGTGCTTGATGATAAGATGATTAAGTTTTCCAACGGCTTTTCTAACTTGACGTTCAATTTTCGAAAATTTTGGACGTACGTTCTTTCGCCTGCGACTAGGACGTTTGTGTTTGTAAGGACCACGACCCAATGGAACATTGACGTCATGATTGTGATTATCGTTAGAATTATTAATAACAATAACCGTGGGATCGTGTCCATGATTTGTCGGATGCTTTTTTCTCACATCGTCCAAATTTGGCAAAATTATTGGTTTATGTTCGGGAGGATTCCAAATTTCGCTGGTATAACGATTAGGTTCGTAGTGTTGATGCGATTGAAAATGTGAAGTAAATTTATAAGGATAATGATGTTTGCGTTTAGTGTGAGAGGCACGTTTAATATTTTTGCTATGAATTTTTTCGTGATGAAGAGCTTGATCTAAACTATCGAAAACTTTGTAATCACCAACTTTGTTAAAGACAGCAACTAATTTTTCAGCTACTGGTTGGCTGTGTGTATCAGAAATTGAGGCATTTTCTATTACATCAGTGAAATTCGGTAACTCGGTTAAAGACCCCTCGGTAGTTAAAATTAAACTTTCGTTTAAAATTTGATCGTATAAATCATAGTCATAAACCTCGGTTTTATTATCATAATCTGGATAATCATGTGTACTTCTTTTAGTTTTTGATTTTTGAAAATTATTATTAAAATTATTGAAACGTTTGATTTTACTTACTTCGTGTTCGCCTTCATAAACTTCTTGTAAACCATCATGCTGTGCTATGTTGGAATATATAGGGATATCGGACGACGGCTGTGAGTAAGCTTCAGCTGCAGATTTCTTGTAAGCTTGGGCTTGACGCTGAGCGTGGGCAATTGCATTCAGAGATTTGATGTGTTTTGCTGCTTCTTCTTGGGCTTTCGTCGCCTGATCAACGGTTTCCAAATAAGAAGGTGTGTAAGAATTTATTCCAATTGGTTGCGTCGCTGCTAACTGT
>JAFFZR010016539.1:0-10662 GCA_018397195.1 Lethrus apterus | reverse complement strand
CGACCCCTCATGAATAGTCATCGGAGCCCTTAACACCAATCTCCGGAAGACTGTTATGGTTTTGTCTCATTTTTGGTATGTTTGATGAATCTATTTATCTCTATTATTACTAATTTTTATTATTTACAGCAATTTACATCCAGATATGCAAAGAATCCGGCCTCTGATGAAATTCTTTAGAAATTATTACGGTTCAACCCACATGGGCCAGTCCGGAACATAGCAATATGTTTCTAGTACATTTATCTGACCTAGACTGTACATTTTCTCATTTGTGATCTAAAATCATATATTAAAACCGCATTCTATTCTTTTATTAACTTCTAAGTGCATATAAAAACAAAGTGATCTGAATTTTATATTACTTTCAATTATTCAATTATATTACTTTATTGTACACCCCTAATTTATTTCTTTACTATATAAGAAAATAACATAACAATATGAACGTAATTTAACTGAATATTGTAGTATCAAAAAGTAATGAGAGATATTGATAATTATGCAATACAATATACAGGTCATTCACGAAAGTGGTTCGTTAGAACTATTCCGTGTTCCAGAAATATATCAACTCTAATAACTTGGAATTATAAGCTACACCAACTGATCTCTTATTATAAATTATTGGCGCTCTCGTATCACTTCCGGTTGTACCGGAAGTGCATACCAACGTTGTTATTTTAAATGTAATGTTATATTTTTTCATCGTTTTTCAGATTCTACTCACAATTCTACACCAAAACTTATAAGGTTACCCTATACTAAAATCTAGCCGTTTTTTGTTGTTTTATATAAATTTGACCAATTGCGGTGGTATATTGAAAATTCTGTATTTGCGGAAGTATTGCACTTGAAATCTTCATTTTTGGCATTTTGCTAGATGATACCATGGGCAACGGAATGGTGATGTTAAAGTTACAGGGCCGCTCAAAATTAGCGACAACTTCCAACAACTTCAAATCAGTAAACATCAATTTTTTAAATGGAACCCCCTGTATATTACTGCATGTTTAAATGCGCTTCATAATTCTACATCGATTGTTATAAGGTATACAACCCATTTTTTCTAATAGTTTTTGAGTTGTGAGCAGTTTTCTAAATAATTACCCTAAGAATGCCGTTTATCCCTTACTTAGTGATCTTAGACAGCTTTGGATGTCATTTAAGATATCCAGATTTGCCAACAATGACGAAGACAAAATTTAGAAAGTTGGAATCAAATTTTCTGCGTTTCGGAAAAGCTGCTAATTACAGAAACGCAGAAAATTCGATTCCAGTTTTCTAAATTTTTTCTTCGTCATTGCTGGCAAATTTGGATAACTTTCGTTAAAGTTTTAATTTTTAAATTTCTGAATTAAAGATTCCCGCCCAAACATTAATACTAAAACGTTGCTGATTTCTTCGCTTTCGAATAGCATGTGGATTTTCTAATGACCAAAAATGTTCATTACGGGGTTGATTCCATCGCGCGTAAACGTTGCTTCATCCGTCCACAATACGTTGGATAGGAATGCTGGATGTTCTGTTATTTGATCTAATAAATCTGACAAAATTGCAGTCCGCCACCATAATCTACATTCAGTAAAGCTTGTACTGTTTGAAAATGATAGGGATGAAGCACTTCGCGGTGTAAAACTCTCCATACGGAACTTTGACTACAATCTACCTGTCGCGCTATTTGTTGAGTGCTGATCGGAGGGTTATCAATTAAAGCATCGACAATTGCTTCTTCCACTTCTGCGTCATGCAACACCTGCGGACCTCCGGTATGTTTTCGCAATAGACACAAGTTTCTCGGTCTCTTTGAAACGTTCTTGAAAATACTTCTCGTCCTAGTTTCTATTTGGAAACCGTCGTTGGTATTCTCGAGCAGCATTACGAGCAACACCATCACAAAAACCATAAAAATCATATCCGTATATTCAATTCAAGTGAACTAAAAGATGCCATGTTCTGATTTTTTTAAACGTTTGCAGAACGATAGAGTAAATGCAGTAATAGTCAAATAGTACATTAGGAGATATAAATTCACGCTATAAATTCTCGGCCTGACAGGCTTATACAGGTTCAAGCGTGTTCAAACGCAGTTACTTCATAGTTGCAAATTTTTAACAAAAAAATAACAATAATAAAAAAATAATAAATAAATTATTTTTACATTATTTATTTTTTTTTATTTGTTCAAAATAGCATTCATGATCACCCATTTACGTTTGTCGTATAAGTTATGAATCAACCTGTATATGTAGATTCAATTATTTAACGATATTTTTATATTATTATATTGATGATAACGATTACAAAACGTGTTATAACGACGCAAATACAAATAATATGTGCATTTGAAGAAGAAAACACAAGGTTACAATGAAATTAAATTAAAATGTTACAAACAATCGAAATAGGATCATCCCTCTTCACTGTTAGAAAAATGACACATAAAATGTGTGGAACGATTAGTTTTAAAAACAGTCAACTCCGTGTTTACACTTCATTAAAGCAAAAAAATTCACACTTCTTATAAAAAGACGATGCAGAAAGAAGAAATCACTAATAGCAATGTCTTTCCTAATGAAGTTACTTTCTTTTTAAATAGATTTGTTAACCAACCCCGAATTTTGTATCTAGCCTCAGAATTGTTGCCCATATGTTTGTTGATTATAAGCATACCTACATAAACAAACTAAACACTTACCGTAACTGGAGCCGTTTGTGCCTTGTTATTAGCTGTTCGCCTCCCAAGACCTGGGGATGTCGTTAAACTTTCGGCGCCTCGTTTTTTCCAAGGATATTGACACCTGAAAAATATAATTTTAAATTTTATAAGATTTTTAGATTCATTGTTGTAGCATTCTTGTCTTTTAATAGTAATAGGTGGCCTTGGCCAAAATACAAATCCGTAATAAGGATGTTCTATTTTCAGTTTAAATTATCAGAAAATGTCATTTTTATGAGCATCGGTTTTAAATACGGTTCTGTAGCCATTTTTGTACGATTACTTTATTTACTCACAAGTAATACATTTTAATGTAGTAAATTTAGTGTAAAGGGGAATGTATTTTTTATTTTTTAGATATTGGATGTGGATGTTGCTCAGTTAATACGAAAATTATATTAGTCCAAAGGGAAAAAATGTAATATCTATTTTTAAGTTCATGAAATGATTAATTCTTTCTTGGATAGTTGATACATTGATATACAGTATATTCCTGATGTAAGTCATCATTAATGCAAATAAATCAACGTAAATGAATGCTAGATCAGGATTACCACGAGTTTGATATTAAATCCCTTATTACATTAATTCATATTCATTAATATTTGGTATATTCCTTTTTGTTTTTCTCTTTTTTGGTAACTTAAGTTGTGTTAGAGTAACGGTGAATTTATTTTCTACCACTGA
Organism: Lethrus apterus; assembly: GCA_018397195.1. Taxonomy (NCBI): domain Eukaryota; kingdom Metazoa; phylum Arthropoda; class Insecta; order Coleoptera; family Geotrupidae; genus Lethrus; species Lethrus apterus. Next base: position 7,256 of record JAFFZR010016539.1, on the reverse strand, counting down.
ATGTCGGCTTGAGATTGTTGCAATAAAGTCATTTATTATTATTATTATTATTATTAAATACTAAGCAAATGTTTTATAAGCAGCAGCTATGAAATAATATTATGATATAGAAAATGATTGTGAATTTCTTTATTTTAGGAGTAAATATTAATTTTAGCATAGGTTAAAATATAAAATCAGTACTTGCAAACAATTAATTGGTAAACATCAGTAGATTGCAGAGAGGCAAGTGCCACTGTTCAGAAACCTTGCCTGAAGCGAGCAAAATAACCCTACCTATGAAACGCCGGAATTATATCACCGCCCGGCGCGCCAGTTTATTTTTTAAAATTAAAAAAAAAAAATCCTAATAAATATCTATAATTTATAATATCTTAGAAATTATGGTGGTAAATATAGATTAAAAATAAATTTTAATATCAGACGGAAGATAGTTGAATAATAGAAAAAGTTAAAACAACCTAGAATTTCCGAGAACAAAGCAACAAAAAACCTTCTAATAAAGTAAGAAAATAAAAGATCACCTGACAAGCTTGCCTTTGAATCGTTGTATTATGTATTATTTTTTTTTGTCTTTAAGTCATTCTGAAATCGATACAATATATTGTCTATATAAGAAAACTTCGAGACAGAACTTTGTTATCTAATTTTTATTTCCACCACCAATGTCTAACTATATTGTATCTGTATAGTCGCTCCACTGTGAGGCGCCGGCGCTCGCATCCAGGGCCGCCGCGACTGGGTGTGCAGGTTGTGCCCCGCATAAAGGCGCCTCATCGAGAGGCCGCCATGTCGACATGATAATTGATAATTTCTGTAAGTTTTTTAAAACATTGTAAGTTATTACATTTTATGAATTTCAATTACGGAGCGACCCCAACCCATATATTTACTCTTTTGAATTTCAATTACGGAGCGAACCCAACACAATTTAAAAAATGACTCTTTTGAATTTCAATTTTACAGGCCCAACCCATTCAGAACGTCTATATGATTTTTTGAAATTAATTTGTTTTAATTTACACATCTGATCATGGAGAAGGGCGCTAAAATTTAGATTGCCCAAAGGCGCCTCTTACCCACGCGGCGGCCCTGTTCGCATCGAAACGAGAATCCACACTGGGAGATTTCTGGACTAGTATTGGCCAGGTTGGGCGACACCTAATCGACACCGTCGGTTAGCTTGAGGACTAATGGAGAGCAGAGAAACGCTCTGGAGGGTGGAGGGATAGCACAATGGCCCTACTATAGTGGCCTGGCACAAGTGCTAGTGTGACCTTCAAACAACACACCCTCCAGTGTCTTACTATTCGAATTGTCATTTTTGTAGGATTCTCTTCCAATACAGTTGAAATACACAAATGAGTATTGAATTTGTAGACAGAGAGAGAGATAAGTAAACTAAAATTGCCGAACAAACCAATTATTCTCATGTAAATAATACTGAAATTAGATTTGAAACACACGCTCGACATTGTATTAAACGTCGTCGTCAGTACGGCAGCTGTGAGCGATCAATGTAAATCGAACCTGTGGTTTTGTCGCCAAAACAGCAGTTCGTGAACAAGCTGATGTGCGACTCCATCTATCGTTGGGCGCCGCAACATCAAGAGTCTTCCGCTACCTTTAAGTAATCCCTTCAATGGATGTATATTATTCTTATGCTCACAGTTTCTAATTAATCTATCGTAGTTTTAAATATTATTAGCATGAAAAAATGAAAATAAGTTAGCAATTGCTCGTGCAGGCAAGAACCTAGATACGATAGACACAAATTATTTTTTTTATAATCAATTAATTTGTTATTTGACATTTAGTAACGGGTTATCCATTTTTCGGTTTCAAAAGTAAAGTTAAATAAAACACACATAAAGCTATGATTTCAATGAAACTTTTATTTCATTATAATGCTTGGACCTTGCCATTACGTACGAAATACAATGTCGAGCCCCATATGCGACAATTTTGCTTGTTGACGAAACCACCGAGTGAGAAATGAGCTTCATCGCTGAAGAAAATTTTGTTCGAAAAATCAGCATTGAAAGCCTGTTGCTCTAGCACACAATCAGCGTATCTACGGCGTTGTGCATGGCCAGCCGGCTTTAATTCTTGCGTAAGTTGGACTTTATATAGATGGAGGTGCAAATCCAATTGCAAAATACGCCATAATGAGCCGTAAGATAGGCCCAATTGCTGAGAACGCCGTGGAATCGACAAATTCGGATTATCCGCCACACTTACACTAACAGAAGCGATATTTTCGGCAGTGCGCACATTGCGCTGATGCACAGAAGTAGTTCAAATGTACTCGTAAAGATAGCTATGAACTTAGGAAGGATGTCGACGTTTATCAGTCCTTGCACAGAATTGCATTCCTCGTAAATCCATAAGAGGGCCAGTTACGATATGATCGTAGCCTTCGAGTCGTAAAATCTTACGATCCAAACGTCAAATTCACAGAATCGACCCATTATATTTTCTTTGTCTATACATTCATTTAATGTACTCTACAACACATGCTCCACAAATTATATGTGAGGACAATAATTGTCCTCACATATAATTATACGACTGAATAGGGTGGAAAATTTGCTATCGATGATATATGCACAGAGTTTCCCCCGAAGGTTTACTATCCTTAACGTCGCTAAAAATCTCAAACTACAACAAATTTATTTGACGCGATAATACATTTTTAGCCTTCGAGTCGTAAAATCTTTCGATCCAAACGTAAAATTCACAGAATCGACCCACTAGTTCGGATATCACATGCATCGAAGCAAACCTGTAATTTTCTTAATGTCTATATATTTACTGATAGCATATTTTTTGTACTCATGTGCAATTACCTATGCTTTCGATATTCAATACGTGTGTTATTACTTATTACTTATACTTTAGTTTGATTGATGTAAACGGAAATAATGATTTGCTTGTTAAATTGAAATAAGTGACCGTAAAACTTAGTAATGGTAAAGTTTTGTACCTTATTTAGTAACAATTAATTCATGTAAACTTGAGCATTGACGAGAATACGAAACTTTTATAACTATTGACGAAACTTATTATCGATGGTGGAGCTAGTGAAGTTCCAAAATGGTGGTTATATTTTGCTCGTTTTCACGAAATTGTTGCTTTTGTACGATGATTAATAATATTTTTTTTTGTCGATTTCTTACCTTTTACGTTTTGACTCACATTTCTTATTTATTTTTATTATTTTCGATATCTAAAAACATGTTGTATGAAGCATTTTTCACAATTTGTTTTTTAATTACAAGACCAATTAATTTTCTGTTGTAATCAATGAATAAAATGTTCTTTAAGCACACTAAACTTGCTAGATATTTATTATTTCGTACACTATTCAATCTTATTGAACAAGTTTTCGAAACACTGTGCACTGACTGCTAATTATAACAAAAAATTTGAAACACCTCCATAGAATTAATTATATTTATGTAACACCAACATATAAATTTAAAATCGCATTACCCCAAAAATTATAATGTAAGGCGTCAACTTCAAGCTGCACTAAAATGAAACAAATAATTGGGGAATGTGATTGAAAAAAACGGAAGATGAAAGTAATATTATTAGAAAACAAATGAAGGTTTAATAAAACTGTACAGTTAACAAATTGAATTTTGATCTCTCCGAAAAATGTTGTTTAAAAAATATCGATGATATAAAAATAAAATCAAAATTCACATCATTTTAAAATACTAAACATTTTCTTTTATAATTAACTTTTTTGAATACTTTTGAAACGCGAAATGGAGGACAGGAGGTGGAAGGTACATAAACAGGACGTTCGACAAAATGATAAGTTGGACAAAGCGGCAATGGTAAAATTGAAGAATACAAGGTAGGAGGATGAGAGTATGACAGTAAGATTTAGATAGGGAAACGAAGAGAGGACGAACGAATATTAAATGGGAAAAAATTTAAATTACGCTGTTGTGGTTGGTTAATAATTGGTACGATTTACATTCAAACATTTACAAATCCTGCTAAAGAGGTTGTGTCAATTCTATTTAATTGTCAAACAATCGTTTTTCTCTTGAACTGTTAAATTGTGTTGTTATTGTCGTTGATTTCAGTTATTTTCTTGTGCGTTGAAGAAGTTCTCTTTTTTCCTTGTTGCTTCTGTATATTCCTGCAAGTGAGAAAGTAAGTCAGGTTCTGCTTCGCAGGAAAAAAGTAAGTATAGATGAGGAAGAGAGGAATACGGGGAGAAAATGACTGACTGAAACGAAGCAGAGGCTGTTATTTATAAAGTTTCTTGAAGTCAGAGCAGTATCTTAAATGAAATTCTGCCTCATTAAAAATCTTTCATGAATGAATTAAGAAACGGAAACAACGGATAAACCAAGATATGAAGAATATAAAACGAAAACGGCGTATATGAATTGCATATTTTGTGTTATTTCAGCGGAAAATATTGTGGTTAAGTGTACCCCACGTATACAAAATTCATGTATAGAGTTAAATTAACATGAATTCAACAATAAATGTTACCACCAATTACCACCACGTTTTTCGAATTTTATCAATTAAGTAAAATGAGCATCCTCAAGTACACAGGTATTTCAGTATTTTTACATAGCTATATGTATAACAAAATTTGCTTTCCTTAATTAGTACGTAATAGGCATGCGGTTTTGTTGGGTTACATTTTCGTAACGGTGTGTAGAAAAGGATCTAGATAGTCGAGACGAGTCAGATTTAGGAAATATCCGGTCCGGCGCCACACAGCTGTTATTTCGAGGCGGATGACCTCCCTTGTTCAGCGAACGTGGTGTTTTTTTAAATTATACTTTGTTAGAATGGATCCGCTCTAAGTTAGTTCCTTTTTGCAAAACGACCCACAAAGAAAGACATACACGATACAAACATTTGCAATTATACCTATTTTTAACGTTACTCAACAAAAGGGGCTGACTGCAGGTGTTGGATTATCTAGTCTTAGAATGCGTGTATTACACTATATTTATACATATCTGTTGTCTGACTCGCATAATTCATAAAGCATATTCGTGAACGTGCTTTATCTCAGAAACGGTGCATCTTACAACATTTGTTTATTTGGTTTAGCTGGCAGGAAGAGAAGAAACGATGTATAAGTAGAATGCAGGAATTCCAGTAAATATAAGGAAACGAATGTTAATACAGATAGAGTTATAAATAGTCCCGTAATTTAAACAAGCGATTAAAACATACCATAATAGTAAATAACAAGTATACAGATTGTTTTTAGCCAATAGACAGTACAAAAAAATCACTGTGTTTGTCAAAAAGAAAATAGAAAGGTGGGAACATAGAGTTGGCATAAAATTACATGCAGCTTTTGAAATCATTTGCAATACAACAGCTGAAGCAAAATAATAATAATGCTTCTTAGCAATCAAAAATGAGGAAATAATTCATTTATTTTTCTTACACTCAATTACACTATACAGTTAGTAGAGTAGTATCCGAAAAGATATATCTAGCTGATTTTCGATAATGCTTTATGCGGCGCCTGTGTGCGAGACATGTATCGAGGGAAATACTATCGAAGATTGCTAGAAAGGGTCCAGAGGCTGGCGGCAATAAGGGTGCTGCAAGCTGCAGAGGTGATTGTGAACATAATGCCAATAGATCTGATGGTGAAGGCAAGGGTGCTTAAATACCGACACCCAGAAGACGACATACTCCATAAAGAACGGATGATGGAAGAATGGAAGGAGAGATGTCGGAGTAACACTAGAGCTGGACTAAGAGACTAATAAAGGACTTAAAACCATGGACGGGAAGGAAACATGGTGAGGTAGACTATCACTTAACGCAGTTCCTGATTAGCCACGGTTGCTTTGGGAAGTATTTGTATAGGTTTTAGAAGATAGACAGTGCGGACTGCGTCTACTGCGGAGAAGATGACATCGCTGAACACACCATCTTCGACTGTCCCAAGTGGCATCGGGAGAGAGTCAGGGTGCACTTAGAACAAGGTACGCTCTTGAACGCAGACAATAGATAGACAGTGAGAAGGAGTATGATATGATAACGGATAGGGAAATAATAAGGAAAAAGGAAAAGGAAGAAAGGCAAAGAGGTAGATAACGCAGGAAAATGCGGATTATGTGGATGGTCCGTTTGAAGAGGAGTCAAAGACGATACCAAACGGGTCCAAACATCTACACAACAAGAGGGGTTTTTAGTGGGTATGCGGTGATGTCCTGGAGTTCCACACTAGGTGTCCATAAAGGATTTTTCCCTCCAAAAAAAAGGAATATGCTATTACCGATATCAAACTGGTAATATAACTAAATTTAAGGTAAAGGAATGGATTATGAGATTCGATGAGAGTGATAAATTATTACGGATGCAATAGTAAGAGTAATAGAGTAAATAACATTACTGTGGAAGAAAAATAAGAAAAACTATGCCATAGGTACTAGCGAAGCTCGTAATAACGCAAACGGGTAGTAAAATTTGCTATCCATTTGCGTAGTAAATTATTTAATAATTTACGGAATCACTGGCTAGTCTATAACCAATCGATATAGAAAATATACGTGAAACATGAAGAAGCTAAGTGGTATTTATTTTTTTGCGGACACAGGTAGATAGAAGAAGATTTGAAGTTTTAGTTAATTTAAATACAGTGTTTGATAATGTATCTACCTATAGAGGAGTACTATTTAATTAAAACTACTAGGAAATTAATCAGGTTCAATCCAGTGTAGGTTTCATAGACAATACTTATAGATTGTTTAATTAGCCCATTCGTAGTTAGTAAACAAATAAAAAGCGATATTACAGAAAATACAAGGGCATGTTGGAGCACCGACGTCAGAAAAAATATGGATATCGTTGTGTTCAGGTAACTTTGTGCTATTGTTAGAAATTGAAGAAAGAAATAGGTACCGGTGCCAAAACTGAAAAGACTGAAAAAGTACATTTTCAAGAGAATATAATAATATAATAATAATTATAAGAAAGGGTTAAGAAAAATGATGAACAGATCTATCTATCTATCTATCTATATAAATAAAAATGTAATGTTCGTTTGTACAAAATCGATAATCTCTGAAAGTTCTTCACCGATTGCTTTGAAATTTTGACACAACATGGCATTCGAATACGCGCGTGTTGTTATATACCTAAAATTCCAAATTAACGCTGGAATTAACGCCAAAACGGTCATCTGCAGACACAAAAATGTCAAAATAGTATGCGTGCATGATAATCGGTACGCGATCGACGATAGG
>JAFFZR010016537.1:0-10787 GCA_018397195.1 Lethrus apterus | reverse complement strand
CAAATTCATTTTTATTAATATAGACAATAAAGATAAAATAGAGAAAAAGTCAAACTCAGGAGTGTATATGTTAACTTGTAATGATTGTCCTGGAGTATACGTCGGACAAACAGGGAGATCCTTTGACGAACGAATAAAAGAACACCATTGCAGTTTTCGTTTAAGTAATAATAATTCTACTTACGCCAACCACCTACTAGAAAATAATCATACATTTAATCCTAATTTTAAGATACTTCATGTACAGAACAAGAGTAGGAAACTTAATTTGCTGGAAAGTTTGGAAATTAATAAAAACAACAAATTAGGTAATTTACTAAACGATCAGACAGAGGTTAGCAATTCGCCCTTATTGAATATTACTCTTCATAATGACTAATTGATAAACCAACCCCCACCCCCTCCTTACTATTTCACATTGGCATATATATAAGAGATGTTTCTCTTTACATATTTGTGTACATTCATCTACCTGATGAAGCCACTGTGTGGCGAAACAATGGTTGTAGCAATTACAATAAATATAGTGAAACCAAACAACAATTTTTTTTTTATTTTGTGATTATGGAGTTTCACCAAGTATCGCCTAAATCCATCCAATTTTTTGGATCAATTATGTTTGTAATTTTTTGCAAGTTCGATACTTCCCGGTGTTCAATACAGACCTTTTATCACACGAAGTATCTTTTAAGACGAAAAGGATAACGATATAAATCCTATGGTGTTTTATAGCAAACGGAGAAATTTTCTACCCACTGACCGTGTTACGAAATTGCAATTGCCGAGAAATCTGACCTAAAAGTAATTAAATATGTATGAGGATTTTCCACTTCATCTCCTATTATTCACGTTTACAATGTAAAATAGTGTTCACAGCTAGGAAAATTAAATGAATCAACGAAAAATAGAAAACGACCCTTGGATTAAATGCAGATCTGTAGAAAATGGCTTAGTATTAGTTTCCGCATCGAAATTTATATAACCTACGTCATTGACAGGGCCGTAACCAAAACTATTTTTTATGTATCTGCAAACACAGAACATTCGTTTCTGATTATTTCCCTTCTGTATAAACTGTTTGAAGTATAACCATTATGGAATAAAATGGTAAAATAAATACAGACAAATTTATTTTTGAAATGTGTCACTTCTATACCGACTTGTGAAACGCATTCATTAACTTTGCCAGAAAATCATAAAACAATTTTTATGAGTAAATTTATATATGACCACGATGGTAATTAAAATTCAGTATCAAGTCTATTTTTCCTGCGGTTCATAGCGAGAAATATATAGAATTTTTTCGGAAGCATTACTTTTTAGTAAATTTATAAGCAGCAACTTTTTTTCGAATAGATGTTCCCTTTTAGTTATATTTTTCTGAAAAAGAATTCTTTACCCACACATCTTTGTTGTAAATAGCAATGTTTTAGTTGTAATTTAACATTTCTTTGATCTCTTGCAGCACGTACTTATTTATTAGAAATACTGAAATTCGGTAATATTGCATCAATCAAAATTTAGATAGAAAAAGCCACAATATTTAATCTTTATGCAGGCTAATTCTAACCATACTAATTTAAGAGGTCAGAGTAAGTTCTTTCATATCTTCAGATAAGATAAAGAAGAGCTTTACTTCAAACAAGACAGTATACCCAAGCATTGTCTTTTGTCTGTTAGAGAGTGGCTTGCTGAAAGATTTCCAATTTCGTCGATAAGACGGAAAGGAATGGCTGGTCATATTCCCTGGTCATAATCCCTCATTTTTTGGGACATTTTTTCTTACAAAACACATAGAATAATATAAATAATATAATAATATAAAATAATAATATAAATGTGTACATTTGCTGGAAGAGAAAATGATTTCCAAATATATTTTACCATTGTTTTGTAGAAAATATGCTCCATTAAAAAATAAATCTCCCATTCATTTTATTTTCAGTGTCAGATCAGGTTTTGAATGCAATTTTCTTTGCACAAATGTGTATGTCGCAAGATCTTCAGTTTGGGATATTACAAGATACACAAAAAGAAGGATTATTTGACGTTATCCGTGATCTAAGAATTAATATGCCTTGTTTGAAATTTTTTAAAAAATTGTAATGTATTGAAAACGAAACGAACTATTCCGATTTTCTTGACACAAGAATATAAAAACTTTTTTCAATTGTTTATGACAAAGGGTACGGTGCAATTAAAATTCTAAACTAGTGGTTGCTGCAATTAAGTTGTAGACAATATATCTAAAATGTGTCCCTGAAGATAAATGTAATCATGTATGAAAATCTTTGACGACTTTTTGGTAATTTATCTAATACATTTAGACAATCTGTATATTCAATCATATATTTTTTTTCGATAATTCTGACCGTATTCCTCAACTAACACGCATTGTGCACTAAACAGTTCTGCTATTTGTTAGTAATTTAAACAATAGGATTTATCACCAATAACCACGCGTAAAATTGCGAAACTTTGTTTGGAGCGTGTTCGTTCCTAGAAAAGTACATTACATACGTGTGTTAATACGGTTTATTATCGTTTCAAAATAGATTAGAATGTCACTATGAAATTATATTATAAACTTGGTATATTTGGTTTTGACACTTAATACTTAATACTTAATATCGAATAATCGCATGTTAATTGATGACGTAATGTAATTTTCTTAGAGCAAAAGCACGAATTTTGCAGTTTGCAGTAAAAGACAAAATAAGGCAAATATAAAAATTATTTTCGTTTTTAACATTCATATAATTATAGTGTGTTATTGCTTAAATAAATTTAATTCAAACGACACTGGTTATCTGTCTATATATGATTTCTGTATAATTATTTCTGTATAGTTAAATTAATAAACAAACATAAGATTAATTGATTTGTTGAATTTTGTAAAAAAATAACCGGTTAACATCAAGTTTTTGCTGTTATTAATACTAGATTTTTTCTGAAACTGTTAATTGTTCCCAATTAGAAAACTTTATAAACACGCGTAACAAACAAATATGATAATGTTTTAAAGTTGTCATTTAGGTCCGAATCTGAATTGATACACACATATATTCCTAAACACGAAGAGAACAATTTTTCAACAAGAATTCCTTGAAACAAAAAACCTTTTATTTTGATATTCAGCTTTTACACTTGACGTATTTGTTTACAATTTATTTCATTTCACTGATTCATTTCATTTTGCTTATTTGAACTTATTTCCAGCTCATTTTATTTTTAGACCTTTTTTACTTCCTTCCACCACCCATTTTACATTCCTTCCCTTGTCATATGTTCTTGTAACTTCCAACTATTATAATCGCACCATCGCGATCGCGCCTATTTAATTTTTCCTTGTCTTTCGTTCGACAGTTCACTTCCTAATGGCTCAACTACAACACCAGTTTCTTTCTATTTTCTCGTCATTAATACCAGTGATATAAATAACAACTTCTTACCTGGACATCAATTTGGTTTTAGGCAGCAACACGGCAACACGGCATCAATCAAACTTTCGAGGAAAAAAGTTACTCCACGGCAGCTTTCCTTGATGTAAGACAGGCTTTTGACAAGGTATGGCATGAGGGATTACTTTATAAGTTAAAGAAAACTATTGCGTACGCACTGTATTTAATACTGGAGTCCTACCTGCACGAAAGATACCTTATGGTAAAATTTGAACAAGAAACAACTGAACTGCTTTCAGGTGTACCGCAGAGCAGTGCTCTTGGACCACTGCTCTACCTACTGTTTACAGTAGACCTTTCAACAAACCCAAATATTATAACAGCTTCTTTCGCTGACGACACAGCTCTCATGGTAGAACACTCCGACCCCAATATTGCAGCTTACTACCTATAACAACATCTTAATCAAATTCAAAACTGGGCCAGAATATGGAGGGTCAAAGTAAATGAAGAGAAGTACAGATTACATTCACTAAGTGTAGGAGAGAATCTCCGAGGTTAACTCTGAATGGTAAAGTCTTGCCCCCTACTGATAGTGTGAAATACCTAAGGATTGATCTCGATAAAAGTCTGACTTGGAGAACACAAATCTTCAACAAAACAAAGCAACTTGGACTAAAACTTGCAAAGTTCTATTGGTTTTTAGGTAGATCCTCCAAACTTATGTTAAGCAACAAACTGCTGTTATATAAAGTTGTCTTCAAAGACTCTACGCATAATAAAAAACGCCCCTTGCTTCATACCCAATAGTGAAATTTGAGATACCCAAAAGTGAGTACAGTTCGGCAAGTTGCAAGCGAATACAGCAAACGCTACCTTGCTATATTGGAAGCCCACCCAAATGTGTTAGCAGTGAACCTACTTGATAATAGTGAACAAACACAAAGACTCAAAAGGCATAAGCCTTTAGATTCACCTTACAGATTTTAGTTAAGTTATTTTAATTTCTTAGTATAAGCTAGTGTCAACAATCCAAAGTAATTTGTGGGAAGTTGAATCATTGGATAACAACTTATATAAATTTTTCATACAAACTCCTAACTGACTTACTAATTGCAAGTAGTAACTGAATAAACAACCAAAAATTACCTCTTTCAGCCCCGAGGTGTAAATGTTAAAAAGTATTGAAATGAGCGGCCATCGCCTAGCCCTTGAAATGTGTGATTTTTCCGTATCCTTGCCTCTAATCCTCACATTACTTCTTGTTTCCGAGTAGACTTCCGCTACCTTTTACGGTAACTTGTCCTTCGATTTTCATTTCACTTTTTACTTTCGCATCATCATAATTCGCTTATAATTTTCGACTTATTTTTTATCCCCCTTTTTATATATGGACGCAATAATCCCTTTCTTTCAACTTGCTGGAATATTTTTATAATAACTTCTGGTGCAAAAAACAGCCATTGATGTTTTTTTTATCTTTCCAATTGACTTCAGTATTACTTCAAATTTTATCGCTACATTGTCATTTTTTCCCTTTTCTTCCACCCAATGTTTTCATAAAATATTTTTTCCATTCGTTCTATCTTGTAGCCTTTTCTACGATTTTTATGTATTTCCATATATCCGCCTCATTCTTCAATTCTTTTGCTATCTATAACTATCTATTCTTTTACTTTTATTACAAAAAAAATCTCCTCTTTTCCACTTTTTCTTTTTCTTTTGGGTTCATACATGTTTTTAAAAAATTATTTCTTCATCCAGCGTACTACCCAGTTCTGGCTTCTTTCCCTATTTTTATTATTGCTTCCTTTAACATTTGTTTGTTTATTTTATAATAATCGGGCATCAATGAGCAACCATATCTGTCTCCTTTTCGCTTTTATTTCGTCGTAGTAACCTCGTAGTCCTATTCTTTAAAAAGAATGCACTAAATTAATATTGGATTAAATATAATTTTATTTATTATTGTTTTTATAATATTAATTCCTACTACAATATTTACAAACAAAAATTCTTTCATCAATCTAAGTTTATATTGATCGTTTTGATAGACAGATATTTATTTTCCTTTTAAGTAAATTAAATTGATATGGCCACAGCATACATTTTCCAGTTTGCTGCAGTGGCCTGCTGTGGCACATGGAAAACGTTAGTCATAAATATATAGGTTGAAACTTACATTATACTTAATGCAAGGCACGTTTACACACATTCAGTTGACTGACAACACGATTCAGAATCTATCTCTGCCATTGACTACTTACTCTATTGTGGCAAGCCACATCGAACTAAAAGTGCTTATGCCATCAACATTTGTCGGTTGCGAAATCTAAGGCGGTTTATCGTATATCGATGGCTTTTATATGCAGTGAATAAAATCAAGCAGCATAGATTTTTATAAAATTAAATCAGAAATGTATAAATATATAATTATCTAACTTCGATATAATTAAGATATATTTGTAAGATAGTTATCATCACATATTGACGCATATAAATCTTAATTAAAAGCATAATATAAAATATGCAAATAAAATAATTAACATACAAATAAAAGAAAAAGTGATTTATATTAACTCGTAGAACATAAATAATCGTTGGAAAAGTATTATTAAAACGTCAGTTAATCATTGAAAATTGAAACCATAGAATAGCAAAGCTTACTAAACACCAAATACGAACAAATTTGTGTGACAGTATATAAAAATGAAAACATTAATTATAGTATGCATTAATTCATACATAAAACATCACTTAAAATTTAATTAAATTGAACAAAATTAATTATCCTCATCCTACAAGGTGTATGAGTAGGAGGATAATATATATGTAATTGTCGAAAATTATACATTTGAAAATTGTTACATTATAAATGTTGTTTCTATTTATTCTGAATGTTAATAGCATCACGCGAGCGGTAAATAAATACAAAGTATTAAAATATCATCATCAGAGTACTAGAGAATTATTTTATTGAAGGGAAGTGGTTATACAACAGATTATTGTATTAATAATTATAATGAAGCTTTTTTTATAAAGAATATTTTAAATCAAAATATTAATTAATTATTTAATTGTTAAATTTTATAGAATTGAGATTTTAACATTTCTTAATAAAATAGGGAACTATACTCACCGTTAAAATTTCCTTAGACACGCATATTGGTTTTAATATAATTTCAAAGTTACGGGAAGTTCAAGCTTGAAGTTTCAAACTTTATTAAATGTTCGATTATTTGGCAAATATATACTTGAACAGTTATTGTCAGTTTTAAGATTATAATGATCGTCTCCATGAAGATTTTTCATTATGTAAAGTATATCTTAATAAGTAAACCAATTAAAGAAATTTGTAATACAGTTTAAATAATAGCAGTTTTAAAAAACAATAAATTCGGATTTCAACATAAACAACCATCGTATAAATTAGTATAATTAATGTCAGTCAAAATTTGAATGATTAGTTGTTATTATAATTATGTATATTAATAATATTTTTCGCTCAAGGTAATTAATCGACCGTAAGATATGGTCAACAAGGTCACTAAGGTCAACAAATTACTAATTTAAATTCAGCATTATTGCACGTATTTTATTTATGATTATTCAAAAATATCGGAAAATGTAAAAGAGTAAATTAATAACAAAAACTTCAAAACGTTGAACTTTTCGTTCGTTATAACGCTCCATGCCATATAAATTTGCAAAACATGTATTGAATATCCAATTTCATTCCGGGAAATTTCAGTAATAAATAGCGTTTAAAAACAATGAAACATTTTAGTAAATCAACATTGAATTACTTACTAAAATATAGAGCGTTGAAAATTATTAAAAACGAATTTATTTGAAAACTACAAGGCGTCCCGTATCGTTTTATTCAAACTTTGGGAAAATAAAGTAGATTTAATTTCATGAGTAAAAACCATATATGTAAGTGGTAAATCGAATCCGTTTAGTTATACAGTTTGATCGAAAAGAAAGTTAGTCGTAGTAAGCCATGAACAAAAATCGGCATATCTTTACTTATATCACAAGTATTTGGCGTATCCTGAAATGGAAAGGCCTATATCTGTATCAATTTCGAAAAGGACAAGGGATTCTCAATACAGATCATTATGTTCACTTAATATTTTCGTCTTGGCTATTAAGACAATCACGACGAGATGCTGATTTCTTTCGAAAGATTCTGTGGACGGACGAAGCTGCATTTACAAAAGCTGGATTCGTACAAACAATAAAAGCTTTTTTTAATATCTTCCGAATATTTATGTTCATGGCATACTTCAACTAATTTTTTTTTCGGTCTCACTGTATAACTAAACAGATTCGACATACCACTTATATGGTTTTTATTCATGAAATGAAATTACTTTACGTTCCCAAAGTTTGAATAAAACGATACGGGACACTTGTATAATGAAAATTATATTGACTTTAACCTAAATTCGCAAAATTTTTAAGAATATCCAAGTTCGAATATCAAGATAAATAAAATACAGAAATAGACCATACCAGCCATTTAAAATATTTTTTGCATTAAGAAATTTAACTCCTAGTTAGTTAGAAGGTTATATATATATATATATAATCTTGACCCTATATACTGTTATGCGTTGAGGTTATGAATTCTTATTCATTATCTATATTTTTATATTTACTACAACCTATTTATATCCCATATTTATCTGATATTTGTTGCTTAAAGCTAGTTCATACGTATCGAATTAAATGACGATAGCAAAAAATATACTATTTCGTAACCAGTCGAGAATCTACTTTATCTGAACGATAATTGCATTTCTGGTAACAAGGTTTAAATTCAATGTCTTCTCATACCATCTACAAATTGAGAAAAAATACCGTTATTTTCAGTACGGATCAATTTACCTATATTCCGAGTATTGAGTTCCATTAGCGAAACTGCAAAAACAAAATCGCATTTATTCCTATTGTTAGATGAATCCTATTTCAGAAACGAGATACGTTGTTAACGTTACCTAGGTAATGAACCCGTTATTTGACGATAATTTATATAATTTTGCTACTGCATTCGGCCATTAGCAATTTAATAAAAGTGTCAGTGGAAAACAAAATAATGTGCAGTATACAGTCCGTTCTACAAAACGGGCCCGAGACTATAGCGGCTTCAATTGTGATTCAATCACCATCAAACCATATATATTATTAAATGGGACAGTCTTAGCTACAACTTGACGAAAAAAATTCTTTATTAAACACCTTCATTTATTTGTTATGACGTCATCGCCATTTTTTTTTAAATGGCAACCTATATTCTTTATGTTTTATTTCGTTATGATTTTTAATTCTGTTTTCAACGGTATACAAATTTAAATAGGTTGCATAAGAAAAGAATCAAGAAAAACAGCCTTACAATTTTAATAGAAAGATGAATGAAATGAACAAATTAATCCAACTAATCCATGATACGGGAAAATGTTACTAAGAAAAGTCGTTCATAATAAGAAATTGTGGCCCTATACAAAACTTCAGAAAGATCTACCTACTTTGATCAAATCGTCTTATTTTGTTTAATCACGGTTTGATCATAGTAGGTAGATCTTTCTGAAATTTTGTATAGGGCCACAATTTCTTATTATGAATGACTTTTCTTAGTAAAATTTTGCCCATTTAGTCCTGAACCACAGTTGTCGTTTTTGTTGAATAAGTGACTAAAATACATATAGATTTTGCAGTTAAAAAATGTATGCCTCCTTTAAAAGATCGTCTACGGAGTTACAAATTAAATATTTTTAGATTATATTCGACAGTTTTCTTGAATCACAAGCAAAAGAATCGCTGATTGGAAAATATTATTTTTAAAGTGAAATGGTACTAAAAAACTTTATTCATGTAACGTAGGATAATAATCTATGTTAATAGATCAAGACATTAGAAAATTAAAAAGCGCCACCGTTATTTCGCGAAATTGCGCCAATCTTTGTTTTCGTTCAATAATTATATTTACAGTAATTTGAACAATTGCTTCACTATAAAAAATGCTACCTTGTTTGTTTACATAAAGTTCTTCGAATCGATCGGTCTGTTCATTCGCTTATTTTACTCATGACAGTCATTAGTCATTAGTGTCATTATCACAGTAGTGACGTCGAGCTTTTCACGCACAATTTATGGAGCCTGATAAAGGCAAAACAGCGGGTTAATTATCCAGCTTTTTTGTGAAGCGTCTACCACATCTTTTTTATATAACTATACGATCACCAATATAAAAAACAATGGTGGATTATTATTCTAACATATTTGATTGAACGAGATTGGTGAGATAATAAATATAATTAATATTAAATGTAACAGAAATTTATTCGCATTTTTTAAAATTATTATTTCTTTTTCACAGATACATAAATGTGGCTTGTTATTTATTTTCATTTTGAATTATATTTTTGTATAGTAACATTTAAAGTTTAATCTACTTGAGCAACACATCTTGTTGTCCGTTGTCCAAGCTACACAATAGCAAAAATCTATGGATTTTGTCCTACACTGATGCACGCTCATATTCATATTTTTGTGTTCACTTTTATATTCGTATATTTCAGCTATCCAGTTTGCCACTGCCGGCTGTGCCGTTCAAATACGTTCGAAATCAATTTCAATTTTTACATAATAATAAAACTATCTAGCAGTATGCATGATAAGAAAGACCATTACTATATGGCGTAATGTCTAGAAGCTACGAATGTATTGTATTTTTATTATTATTTTTTTAATACTTCCGATTTTTAATGATAAATTTATCTATCGGACAGATAACATATATTACTCTCGACTCCTTTCAGTTTTTCTTTTAGTTCGAAAGGTCACATGGAATGTTGAGGTGGCACCCATTAGTTATGTTTCTTTAGATTGTAATTTACATGTAATTTAAAGTACAAATTTTGTGGTAAATTATCAAGTTATTCAAAAGTTAGTTGAGTCTATAAAATAAACCCTTTATATACTTAGTGTTTATGTGCAACATTATCTATGGTACCCGAGGGGTGTCTCACCTTTGGCATTACATGTACATCTTCTCGGCAGTCGCTGGCAGTCTTACGGCAGTCGACTATAATTACATGGCAGTCATAGGCAGTCTTCATGACAGTTATAGGCAGTCGCTAGGAAGTCTTTGGCAGTCATTGGTAGTCATTGGCAGTCACTTGACAGTCGGCGGCAGTCACTTGACAGTCGGCGGCAGTCTCTTGAAATTTCGCAGTCACTCGTCTAATTTCGAGAAGTTCCGTTAAAAAAGGAGGCGTCGTGAGCCGTTGTTTACTGTTGAAGCCAAGCGGCAGGCTTTCGTCCACCACGTCGGGAGTTGTCAGTCGGCAGGTGATTTTATTTTACTTTGAATAGGTACTT
>JAFFZR010016535.1:0-10897 GCA_018397195.1 Lethrus apterus | reverse complement strand
TGTTAGATATTTTTGCCAACAACGGTTACCCCAAACCACTTTTACATAAATTGATATACAATTCAAACTCTTCTGACGGTCCTATAGATGATGCTGTAGTAGAACTAAAATATAAGAGACTACCGTATATAAGAAACTTAACAGATAACATTACAAAATTTTTCAAACCTTTCAAAAATATCAAAATAGTGAAATGCAACACAATTACAGTCAGAAATTTATTTTCAAAACTTAAAGATAAAACACCTTTCCAAAGGGATGTTATTTATGAAATACCTTGTTTGGGGTGTCAGTGCTGTTTGGCCAAACGTCGCAGTGGTTGAAACAACGAATCATCCAACATAAAACTGATTGCCGTTTAAATAAAAGATCATGTGCCCTAGTTAATCATTTCCAAGAAGCAGATCATGCTTTTGATTTTGCTAACGTTAAAATTTTAGAAAGGGAATCAAAATATACAAATAGAATTTTCTTAGAAATGTTTCATATACAAAAAAAAACGACAATCACACAATCAATTACAAATCGGACACTAACCAATTAAGTAACATCTATTGTAACATATTAAAATTTTACAAATAATAATTCTCATTTTGGGCAGCCTCATATAATTTTAAACAACTTATTTTATGTATGGTTTTAATATTGTGTTTTATCAGAGAAGGTTTTGTATATAATTGTCAATTTGATTTATTTATACAAAAAAAAAAAATATTATCATTGTCTCTTTTTTAACTCCTTCTTCTGTGTGAGTAACAAGTTTATAATTTTCGACCGCTTTTATGACCATTTTTGTTAATTTATAATCTACTCTAGTTGTAGGTATGAACTAATTATTGTTACGTCAACCTGTTATGACAATTTTGTAGTATTTCTCCTGACGAAGTTCAAAATACAGAACGAAATATTGAGAAATTGAACAAATGAGTTTCATTTGAGCTGTTGCTCATACATACATGCCGCATACCCGAGTTTATAACATTCTTTTCGTATATATATATTTAATCATGAAATCTATTATTATGTATGAATATAAAAATTTCTTTCAAATCCACGCACAATAGCCGTCATAAATTAGATCGAAATGAGGACGCATTGTAGCTACTAAATTGAAATTAGTTCCAATGTATTTTCTAAGGGGCTTCGTTACGAAATTCAAAGAGGACAATTGCGGAAAGTAAAAGCAGACATTCGGCCTCCAGAAACCCACCAGTCTCAATGTAACCGTCGCGTCACGTTCCAATTTCGCCAGAAACGCCCAACGAATCCTGTCAGTGTGCCAAGTCGGCCCGAGAATTCCGCGAACCTCCAGCCTGCAGATCAATAACACGATATTTAAGCCGACCATCGCGTCCTCACTAATGCATTAATGGACTTGGAGCTGGGGAACTTATTCGATAGCATCCTTATGTTTGAAGGACGAGAGAAACAAATTCATCTTTAGAATTATGTACGGTTAAAAGATTCTTTAGCATTCACATTTTTCAGGCTTAAATTTTCTGGATATTTTCTACATTTACTTCTTTTTAATTAATGCATTTCATTACAAAATGTGTTTGTCGTCATTTATATCCATGATTAAGTGTTTTATATTAATATGGATTAATGGCTAAACGTTTATTTTCGCCCGGATCTCAGAATTCAGTGTTGATTTATGATGATGATATAATAAATAATAACATTGCTAAGACATTTTACGAAACTGAGTCCTTTTGAATTCAATGCATTTATTGATTTTATATATGATGAACATGTCACAGTTTTATAATGGAAATTTATCATGATTTTTTCGCCTAACGTACCTTCTTCATAAGAACTTCTTATTAGAAATGTCTTGTGAAAGTTTGCCGGTTATAGGGTTAAGTGTTTAATCATCAAATATTATTTTAATGTACATTTTTAACTAATGCTTTTCATTTTTTAATTATTTGATTATTTTATTTTTTATTTTCCTTAATTCCACCTCAAGTGGCAGGACAAAGCCAACAGGACGAATCCAATTAGTCAGTTACAGATTGTGAGAAACCTATTCCAGTATTCTAAGAATTAGGGAAACGTGGAAAGCCTAATCAGAATAGCCGATCGGAAGACCAACTCAAACTTTCTAAAGATTCAAACACTGTAAACTTCATCTCTGAAATAAATTTCCAATCTCCGAAACTAAAATTTGAACCTTAGACCTAAGTTTACTGACCTACTTACTAAGCCACTTGTCGTCGTGACAAATTTAGAAAACATTTTTTGTATTTGATATTTTGTGAATCTATTAGGTCATAATAAGTTAGGTTATGTCGATCTGTAATTGAGAAAATGGAGTCGGATATTTAATACCAACATTACAAGGAGACCAACCTAATTATTAGCATTTTCGTTCAAATTTGCGATAAGTGAAATAAAAACGAATCGTATTCCACAGATTTTGTTCAAAATTCTGGTGTAAAAGAGCGAACCCGAACACTATATCTTTAGATGGTTTCCCATCTCATGTACTCCTTGGTTTATAAACCCTGAACAGAGCGATGGGCACAATCGAATGATTTTAACTACCGAATTGTTAGTAATTGAATGATATTACTATCGAATAATGATTTTTACTATCGAATGATTTTACTATCGAATGATTTTACTATTAAATAATTTTACTAACGAATGATTTTACCATCGAATGATTTTACTATCGAATGATTTTACTATCGAATGATTTTACTATCGAATGATTTTACTATCGAATGATTTTACTATCGAATAATTTTACCATCGAATGATTTTGCTATCGAATGATTTTACTATCAAATGATTTTACTAACGAATGATTTTATTATCGAATGATTTTACTATCGAATAATTTTACCATCGAATGATTTTACTATCGAATGATTTTAGAGTCGAGAGATTTTAATGTTTTACAATCGAGTGACTCATTGAAATATAAGAAACACAACTTTTTGACATATTATTTATATATTTATTAAGTTACCTACTTCGAATGAAAAATTTCAAATATTAATAGCTCTCACTTGTCAAAAACAGTCGATTCATTATTTCGATAATACGAAAATAAGATAAAATAAAAAAATAATACACAATAAAAAATCGTACTCAAGTCAAAATACAAAATACTGTTCAATACGTACAAGTAAAAAAATACGAATAAAAAGAGTAATTAATTAAAAATATTTAATAAAAGCTAAAAGCATTTGTCACATCGACAAATGAAATAAATTAATACTGATCATTATGCGTAGTTAAATGAAGATTTTCGTTAAAATGTCTGGTCGAGGTAAATTTATTTCAGTTATTTATTTAAATTTATTAATTAGCCAGACGCCAGACTAATAGAACAAAATTACTGAAATACAATGTCTAACTAATATAGTATATACCTAACTATAATTTATATACAAAAATAATACAAAAATATTAAAATGGAAATATTTCCTTAAAATTTATTTAAAAATGTTATGCACAAAAATCAATAAAATAAACTAACAAAAAATAGATGCGGTAAATAAATTATATTTTATAAATTAAAAATTATTAAAAATAAAATCGTGCAAATTCAAATATCGACTACAGACATCCATCACTGTGTAATAAACAAAGAAATAAAATTCTAAATTCAAATTAATAACATTAAAAATTTCAATTTTTGTTGACTTATTTCATCGACTATTATTTTTTAACGAATACTATTTTTTATCGACTACTATTTTTCACCGACTACTATTTTTCATCGACTACAATTTTTTAACGACTACTATTTTTATCCATTCTTAATTTTCATCGACTACTATTTTTCATCGACTACTATTTTTAGCGAATACTATTTTAAACGAATACTATTTTTAACGAATACTATTTTTTAACGAAAACTATTTTTTATCGAATACTATTTTCGTAAACTATCGAATGTACCGAAACATTTTAACTATCGAATTATTCGAATGCATTCATTCGATTGTGCCCATCACTAGTCCCAGTTTCCAATATAATAAGTATTTTAAGAATTACAAATAGATAAGACAATATTTTACCTATATTAATAATATAACAATATTCTAATCCAAAAATGTAAAGAACTAAATTAATATAAATAATACTTAGAAAATATCAGACATTGTGATTCATATTGTGTTCCAAATATTGTTATTTGAAGTATTAATATTGGTTATCTTATATTTTTACTTCAAAAATGTGCTTGAACAAGGTTATGTCTTCTATATGCGTGAATTTAGTCACGGCCCCGTATCAAAGACGGGACGAAAATGCCTAAAAATAATGCCTAAAAATTCTTACCGGTACGGTTACCCATATGGTTATGCTTATACAGTTTGGTAAGAAAGTAACGGATAAATTCGATAACTTCGTAAAAATTAATTTTCTGGAAAAAATCTCGAAGGGGTATAGCGATTTAAATTATTTGACGTTATACTGCGCCATTTTCAACTTCTTGCGTCATTTGTTTTTAAAGTTATGACGTCATCTAGATTTTTTTTAAATGGCAACCTATAATTTTTATTTTTTATTTCAGTAGTACTTTTTATTCTCTTTTCAGTGGTATAATTTTTTGTTATGTTACTTTTGAAAAAACTGAGAAAAAGTGCCTTAAAAGTAAATAAAAAAAAAAAAATTTAATTTCCAAAGTTAATCTAGTTAACGTGCAAAATAATATTACATTTGAAAAAATAGAACATCAGTCTTATTTCTAACTATTAGAATACAAAAACACTAACAGTAACATCAACTACGGAAATAAGTTCAGAAAGAAAGTTCAGACATTTTTGTTATTACACTAGATGTTCAAAGTGACGCCCTTGTACCCAAGGCGATTATAAAATTCATTTCTCACATTCTGAAGAGTTTGAGGTGATATTAATCTAATCTCAAGTCGAATTCTTTGCTTGAGATCTTCTAAATTAGTGGGTCGATTTTTATACACTTTACTTTTTAAATACCCCCATAAAAAGAAGTCTAATGGGGTTAAATCAGGAGACCTAGCCGGCCATTCCATCGGACCTCTTCTTCCTATTCATCTTCCTGGAAAAACTTGGTCTAAATAGCGTCGTACAATAATTGCGTAATGAGGTGGAGCGCCATATTGTTGTAACCAAACGCTATTGTTTGGTAGGACATGATTATTTGCATTGGGAAATAATGCAGCTATCAATTCCAACTGCAATTGCAATTGCAAGTACCTTTCTCCAGTTAAATTATTTGCAAAAAAGAATGGGCCTATAATACGGTCACCAATAATTCCTGCCCATACATTAACCTTTTGAGGATACTGTGTACGACTTTCCTGCATCCAATGAGGATTTTCCATAGCCCAATATCTCCAATTCTGTCTATTGACTGTTCCATTTAAACAAAATGTTGCTTCATCCGAAAATAAAATACGCTCAGGAAACATTGAATCACGAATACAAATTTCCATCATTTGTTCACAAAATTCTTGCCTACGACCAAAGTCATCTTCAGCCAACTCATGAACCAATTTTACCTTATATGGGTGAAATTTTTGAACTTTCAAAAGTTTTAAAACTGTAACGTGACTTATGTTGTAGTCCAGAGCAATGTTTCTAGTAGTTGCGTGTGGATTGTTTTCAATTTCTAGTAGCACATCAAGTTGTGCATTTTCATTTAATGCCGGACGTCCACTAAAAAGTTGACATACTTCTTGATGTGTTCTAACTCTATCACCATAACCAATCATCATTAACACTTCAATTCTCTGTTTCTCACTCAATTGTACCATTTTGATAACTAAGGGAGTTTACCAAAGGTAAATTCTAATTTAAAACAAGCAAATAACACTTATTTTATTCTTGACTTCTGACAGCCGTAACAAAGGCTTTTAGTTTTGTACGGTAACTAGATTAATTTTGGAAAATTATTTTTTTTAAGATTTCGGTTTTAAAGCATTTTTTCTCAGGTTTTTCAAAAGTAACATAACAAAAATTTATATCACTGAAAAGAGAATAAAAAGTACTATTGAACTAAAAAATAAAAAATATAGGTAGCCATTTAAAAAAAATTCGATGACGTCATAACTTTAAAAACAAATGACGCACCAAGATGAAAATGGCGCACTATAACGTCAAATAATTTAAATCGCTTTACCCCTTCGAGATTTTTTCCAGAAAATTTATTTCTACGAAGTTATCGAATTTATCCGTTACTTTCTTACCACACTGTATTTATGGATATGTGAACTATAAATTAAGCTTAGAAATAACTACCAACTGTCGGAATATACACCGTGTCCGTTTATCGGATTCAATTGAAATTCGGCACGTATAACTGAGTTAATAAAATTTTAATTTAATTTTTTTCAACTGTTTATATTTATTTATAATCGAGATACAGCGCCATTTTTTTAATGGCTTGAGGGATCAAATTTCATATCATTGGAGACCTTATTTTTTTCTGAGTATAATAATTTCAATTTGTGTATATTTCTTTTGAACAATAAGAAATAACTATTTGTTAAGCATAAAAAGGACTAATTGAATAATAAGTAAAAATAAATCGTGTGAGCGACAGAAAACAAAAAATCTGATTAATTGAAAAGAGGTATAACACCATAACTAATATTTTGAAAATCCATTGTAATAATGTAACTAAATGATGTGTTCCAAAGGCCCCCCGCCCTGTTAATTTCTTGACAGTAATATAACCGTTGAACGAATGTATTTAGTGACCTATTTAAAAGATCTGGGGGATATCAGCTAACTCTTCCCTTATGCGGTCTTTTAGATCCTCTAAAATTTAGAGAACCTAGAAAAGAGTTTGAAAATATTTCTATTATTATTAGATTTAGATAGAAAAGTTTATTTATTGTAAGTGTCCTCAGAGTATATTTTAATATATTGTATATTTTAATAGTTGTTTGTGTGTACAAGTAAAAACATCTAGCATCGCATAAAATAAGAAAAAATAGCCAGAAAAAAATAAATAATTCAATGTTCTCGAAAAAAATTATTTAGCAAGCAGACCACGTAATTCAGCTAATAATGTTAAGTCGCTAAATGCCAAAATCGTCACCTTTACAAATTGGACGAAAGAAAATCTAATTTGAATATTTTACAGGGAAAAGCCATATTAAATTCACACTCTGTAGGGGTTTTAGAAAGTTGATTGTGTCAAGATGTACGAGCTCTGTGAAAACACAAAAGCAATCGAAATGGATCAAAATTTTGCTTCAATGGTAGCTTTAAACTTTATACATTATAATTGTAGATATTGTGGGCTCAGAATAATTAATTAGATGAAAGAAATTCATATTCAGCATCCAGAAAAATGTTGTATTTGTATTTACTGTTGTAAATGATTTAATTGGACATTTCGTTGGCTATCTACTTGCAACAAGATTGTGCGCATCATTTTACACAAATTGTGAGACATTTTTTCTGACACTTTTCCTTGAAGATTAACTGCGAAAAGGAAAAAGGTGCAACAAAGAACCATTCTTTTAATTCTTATTTGAATAGTTTTAGTAGTTAATATCTACATATTCTCGTATATTCTCGTATGTTCTAAAATTTGTCTCTAACATTTATATTATCTGCCTATCCATGAAAAAACATGTGACAATAGCAAATTTTTGTTGTCAAGTAGCTGTGATATTTTGTTGCACACTAACTAAGTTTAATTCAGATTCAAAGATTGTAATCCTTATGATGATCACGCTGATTCCCTTGCGAGAACCTTGTTTACACAACACAAATATCTTTCTTTATTTAATCTTAAAGTCCATAACTCTGTCCCGCGTTATTGTAATCGCATTAATATCCCGTTTATCAAACTTGTCTCACGTTTCACACGTGTTTACTCCAAATTTGTAGACAATTCGGATTTGCAACACAAATCAAACGTTACTTAAATTTTATCAAATTAGATTCGCTTCTCGAATCGTTCCATTACTCATTACAGATATCTTACACAAAAATGATTCGTACCTTGAATCGTTCCATTTTCTTAAATAACATTTAACACACTCGCGGACTTATTACATTACTTACACTTTAACCGATCCGTAGGTTCACTTAAGACGACAGCCCTCTGTCGATTCGCCTTAGCGTTTACACTCCGACAGTCCGTCGTAAAGCTACCGAACAATCGTTGTTTTTTTTTACCGGGACTCCAAACCGGGTATTCCCCTGTTCTTTAGCAGGTTTTCAAGTGGTTGCGCCACGACGAACTACTAGGGAGTCGGTACGATCTCCACGGGGAATTATCAAATTTTCTTCAGTTACCCATATTTATCGGGTCGGTCGTGACGTCAAACCTATGCCGTCATCTTTATTCTCATTGGTCCGCAATTAATATTTTTCTAGTTTTTCCCCCGTCCGCTGACTTACTCCTACGACTTACTTGACTCAGCAAAGTCATAAGGACATAGAAATTCTCACGTAGTCTTAACATAAACACAATAATATTAAACCGAGGGGACTTGATTCGTAGAAATGGACCCAAGGATATTCATCAGAGGATGGGGAAGATGCGCAGTCATATTTTACGGTAAACTTTTGGTCTAAACAATTTCGAGAGGTAGAGAATCAATTCAAGACGAGCCAAAATTTGAAAAGCTTGTTGAAGCAAGAACAATAAAAACATCGAGAAAGTTGAGGAATTGGTCTGTAAGAAACGCGACGGGTGGTGGTGTCGTTTACACTTAGATTTTTTTACCTGAAAATAGCGTTTGACGTGCACGACGCAACTTAAGCCCCTTTTCGTGATCCGGCACCTCTGTTCGAAGGGTTGGGATTTTGACGGTATCGTTGGCACGAGAGATCAAAAGTCGCTAATCGAGCTCACCATCCTGTTCTTGTGATTTTCTCCAAAACTACCTCAAGGCCGTCCGTATCAGCATTTCCATGTTAAAATATTTAAAGATTAAGCTGCCACCATTAACTCAGAAGCCAATACATCTGACCAAAACTCAATCCTCTCTAATGTCAATTCTCAATTTACCAATGAAAGTGTGGAATTCCAAAATAAAGCATAAACAGTTTTATCTAACCTAATTTAATAAAAATAATTTAAGGGATTACAAATTATGTACACCTTCAGGTTCAAAAAAATATAACAAATTAAAAATAATCATGGTTGACAAATATTAATTTACAAAGAGTAATCTATATTTAATTTAACATAAAAAAGGTATTTCACTTTAAGATCGTTTATTATGATAAGAGTTCCTTTTACCCCTGTTAACATTGATCATTTAGGATTTCTATTAGAACATTATTTAACATTTTATTTGTTTTCCGTTTAAAATTTACAAAATTCAATGACCAAAATGAGAACTTCATTCTTTCATTCTTAATCCACATCCAAAATATCAAATTCAACAATTATTCAGTTTATTAAATCCAAATTAAAACAATCCGTTTTTATACTTTCGCGTAACATGGCTAATTAAAACCATTCTTGTCAGTTTACATTGTTCAACAATAAAATATATTTTCGAATTACATACTTCATCCGCCAATCCTGACGTTATTAGTGAACGCGATAAAAGCTTACAGAAAATACCGGATTCGCATCCATTTCTTTAGTCGTAATATTCCCTTAGATTTCACTTGGACTCGCAGACTAAATATAAAAAAATGTTAAAATTATTGGTGCATCCTAACATGACAGGAAAATAGGCTATGTAACTGCTGCATTGTTTATTACATAAAATCCAATACTTAGGATTTGTATTATATTAATTGTAAATAAAAACGAATCATTTATGTAAAAGTGCTTGTTTTGTAACTGTCATTAATTTATGTTAACTTCACAGGACATGAAGCGCACACGTCGCCATAAATTTCTAAATATGGCGATTCTATTCCTCTTCTATTCCATAATAAATGTTCTGTGTGAACATTTGGACTCGACTGGAATTGAAAACGAATCGGCGATAAAACAAGTTGTAGATGTTCCCCTTCCACCCATACTACCGACAACAACAAAATCAACTGTAACGACGAAGGCGACGACAATGAAAGCAATGACGACTACAAAAGCAACAACGACACCTGTCAAGACGTCTTCTACTTTGAAGACACCAAATACTACCGTCGATGACGTTCCATCGGTAAAAAGCAACACAACACAACAGACACCCACAACTCCGCATCACGGGCTTCCCACGTATAGACCAAAAAGAGAAAATTGCACACCTCCAGCTATCGAACAGGTAATGGGGGAAACATAAGTGTAATGTCTCAAATTTTTTTAAAAATTACAGACATTTTCAAAAAAATTTGAAAAAATATTTGAACAAAAATTTCAGTAAAATGTTTTCTATTTTGCCATTCGGACTGTTCTAAAATTTCATTAATCCCAACAGTTCTGTTTAGAACAACTACCTTAAGAATAAATTTCTGGCATTTCTGGCCAAACAATTTTATCGAACCCAATTTGTCAAAAATAAACAATTTGTTCGAATATAATATACAGGGTGTTCAAAGTTATCTGCGCACTGTTGCTATCTTCGTTATTTTTGGAGCTACAGAGTCGATTAAATTAGCAAAGATGCAGTGATTTTTCCGCTGATTGTAGTGGTCCACACAAAAAAACAATTGCGCATCACATTTCAGAGCCAACTCAGATAATTAGATTTTTTTAAATGAAACACCCTGTATATTTATGTAGCAGTCGGTAGAAAATGAAATTTTGCACAAAATCTTCTTATACTACTATATCCTAGAAATGAAAAACAAAAGAGCTACGACGACATTAATACAGGTCACCGCACATGTGATAACTTTGTTAGTAGAGAAGCTACAGTGTTGGTCAATTGTACTTTTTTCTACTGATTACAATGGCGTACTCAAAAAAACGGTTGCGAGTGAAAGGCCAAATTTTAATATAAAATAAGTAAATGAGTATCAAAGCAAGCAGT
>JAFFZR010016534.1:0-10967 GCA_018397195.1 Lethrus apterus | reverse complement strand
TGTTGATCTCCACTCTATCAAGCTATTCTATTTTGCATATGTCGAGTCGCACATACGGTATGGTATTATCTTTTGGGGCTCAGGAACTTCCGTTAAGCATCTGTTCGTGTTGCAGAAACGAATAATAAGATGCATAATGGGTGTCCCTTCAACAGTCTCGTGTAGAAGTCTTTTTAAGCACCTTCGAATCCTACCAATATCTTCAATTTACATCTTTGAATTACTAATGTTTTATAAAAAAAATGAATCATGCTTTATCAAAAATAGAGATGTATTTAATAATATGAGAACAAGGCTTCACAATAATTTAACTATTCCAAAGCACCATTCTAAACTATTTGAGATGGGTCCCAAATACAAAGCAATCACCTGCTATAACAAGTTACCCAATGTAATAAAGCATAGTTCCAACTTATATGAATTTAAAAAATTACTTGAATCATACCTGCATGAGGAGTCGTTCTACAGTCTGGGTGAATTTATTTCTGAATAACTCATCCGTTTTTATTGTTTATTTATTTATTGTAACTATTGTGATTATATGTAATTGACAGTATTACTGTACAGTAATACTTGTATATTCTGTTTATTTGTGTGACAATGTCAATGTTCTTTTCGAATTTAATGACAATAAAGATTTATTATTATTATTATTATTATTATTATCTGTGGGAAATTATTTCGGGATCAGTTTCGTCTTCGTAATAATTTTACGTTCTGATTACTAATTTTATACGAAAATTGAATCGATCGATTCACACGTTGTCGTCATTCCAACCAGACACTGAATTAGGACTAACGCAAATTGAAAGCTTGGAATCCAATACGGACGCCCACGCTCAATCTGCGAAATCGGTTCCACATTTCAGACTTCATGACTGCTAATGAGGTCTGCAATCTGATATAATAACTCGCGTTCGAAACCTTCGAACATAAAAAAAAAATCGTGGCGTGTAAACAACGCGTTAACACGAACTGGACCGACAATGATGCGTATCGACGGACGTGTTCGATTTAAAAATCGCATCTTAAAAGAATACACGGTAAAATGCGATTTTCAAGGACCTCGGATTCTTTTCTTTTATGTTGAGCTCGTCGATAAAGAATTGTCAAGTTTTGAACAAAGTTATTGTGTGTTGAATACACCCTGATTACTTGCTGATGATGACTTGAGTTTAATGATTTTCAATAACTGCAGAAATTTTCTACAAGCAACTTTCATTTTATGAAGTAATTGCTTGAAATTATGTGTATCGTTTAATTGTGAGCAAGTAACCAGTAAATGTAATAAAAATATATTTATTACGACACAAAAAATATATAAAAATGATTCAGATTGCCGTGACTATATATCCCACAGTTGGTGATACTGATTTATGATAAATGTTATTTTGACGCCAAAATTTTGTTACTTATTATGGCGTTAAACTTTTCATCGCAATGAGCACAATGTAAAATAAATCTGTAGATTTAGAACGTGACACTCTAAAAGTCAGCAATTCTAACCTGCATGTTTTGTCAGGTTCTCTGTTGTTGTTGTCTTTTAATTAATGACAACCGATCGCACCAGAATCAGCCAATCGTAAGCTTTTATCACCACTAGATATTCATTGAAGTACGTCCGACATAAGTCATGCCTAGTGCCGTTAGAAATGCAAGTGTCGAATGTGTGCTTGTTTTCTTTTCTGTGAAAGAGTAAGACAGCTTGTTATTCTAGAAGTCCGCCCATACCTCTAGAGCAGGGGTTCTTAAACTTATGTAGTCCGAGGACCCCCTCTTGAACAACATTTTTTTTGAGGACTCCATCCAAACCCTAGGCATTTTACGTCGTTCTTGAGATTTAATTTCTGGCTCAATAATCTCATAGGCACTACTAATTTCTAAGCAATGATATAAAAATTTAAAAAAAAAATTCTTAAAAATCATAAAAATTATATAAAAATCACAGAACATAATAATAATAGGTGTTTAATACATGTTTTATTACTATTATTTATAAAAATTATTGCTGCGCGCTTCTTGACTTTTCTTCGTCTTCTTGAATTGTTTGCAACCATTTTTTATAATTTCGCGGACCCCCGGTAATGGTTACTCGGACCCCCAGGGGTCCGCGGACCACAGTTTAAGAACCTATGCTCTAGAGCACCATTAATTGTTCGTCAAAAATAACAATAAATAAACATTTTTTCTTGAGGGAACTGTGTATTGAATTACATATTATAACAAAACACACATGCTTAAAATTTTGTTATAAATTTTCATATCAGTCGCAAAAATGTATTAATTTGACGTCGTGGTTACAAAGTTAACAAACGGAAAACTTAAACACTCGCATGTAAGGCGGCTCCACACCACAGCAATAAGCAACTAGCAAAAAGCAACAGGCAATATCTTTTTAACGAGCTCTGAGAATAAATCAATAAGTATTGCTATTTCAAAAAATGTTTATAATCAATTCAAACTAAAATTACAATGAAAAATATTTATTTATAATTTCTTCTTAAGATCTCGCGGGCCGTATAGAAACTTTTCACTGGCCGTAGTTGGCCGGGGGTTGCCTACCGTTGCCCCAGGCAATCCCGAATAATCCGGGTAAATCCGGAAAACGCCGTGCAAAATCCTGGAAAAATATGGGGAAATCCTCGCAAAATCCGGGGAAACACCGGGCAAAATCGGGTGAATTCCGAGCAAAACACTGGAAACTCCGGTTAAAGTCCAATAAACTCCGGACAAAATCCTGAGAACTCCAGGTTAAATCCGGGGAACTCATGGTAAAGTCCGGGATCTCCGGGCAAAATCCGGGGAAACACCGAACAAAATCTCCGAACACTTCCTGGTAAAATCCGGGAAACTCCGGGCAAAATCCGAGAAATTCCGGGCAAGATCTGGGAGTGTTGGCAACCGTAGCAAAAAAGTAATACATCTATAGTTATCGTCCAATATCCAATTAATCAGTGTTTTCAAACTTTAAGAATCTGAAAGTTTGAAAACACTGGGGTGGGGCAACCTTTTTTATAACATGGGCCAGAATAAATTTACGTTTTTTCCGCGGGCCGTGGTTAATTGACACCTTCTTGTGACCTATAATTTTTTAGTCTACAAATATGAAATATGTAAATAAAAAAAAAAAGTTTTAAAGTTAGTACTAAATTATGAACACACATGTTGCTATGTGCGTTTATATTCAATTCAAACTAGAAGAATTACAACGAAAAATATTTATTTATAATTTCTTCTAATGATCACGCGGGCCGTTAGAAATTTTTCGCGGGCCGGGTGTTGCCCGCCGTTGGGCTAGGCCAGTGGTGGCGAACCTATGACCCGCGGGTCAGACACTGACCCACGAAGGATTTTTAAATGACCCACGCGTTGATTTTAATAAACTTATTTTTTATGTCATAAAAGAGGAACAGACAAACGAAAATATTAAAAAACGTAAACGAAAACCTTTTTAGAGGATTTTAAAAGCGAGATCCAAAAAAATGGTCAACTGTTAAGTTTGTCTGTTAACAAATTTTCGGTGTTTACAAATTATTGGGACCCTTTTTACCTCCTGAGGGGGGGGCACTGACTTAGTGACCCACGGGCTAATATTAAAAAAATAATGAACAAAATTTGAATCACTTCTCAAAAAGGTTCGCTATCACTGGGCTAGGCAATGAATGTTGCAAATTACATTGATACAATACATGTTCGAACAGATAAAAGAAACAACAAATATATGCAAATAATAGACTAAGATAAAAGGAACAAAAATATGAAATTACAAAAGAAAAATTACAATAAAATTACACTATGCTAAACGCTTTCAGTATGAATTACTGCATTTAACAACTATAGCAACGACCTAAAATAAAAACCGCTTCCATGCCGCCACCGCACCGCTTCCGCCAGTCTGATCAACCTTTAATGTTCTTCTTCAGGTAACGACATTTTTTGAAATAGCAGTATTTATTGATTATGTGAGATTTCGTTAAAAAATATTGCCTGTTGCTTATTGCTTTGTTATGAGTATAATATCGTATCGTTCTCGTATCATTAACATAAATCCACTTTTATTCGTATTTATGGAAGATTTTACGCCTTAAACTTATGCAACCCAAATCACGACCGCGTTAACTTGGTTGACTAAAACTTGAACATTTTCATTCGATTAAAGCGACAAATATTACCTCCAACGTCCATAATTAATAAATTAAACCATGTTTTAAATATAAAACGCCCGTAATTAAATTACACGCTAACGAGGCACGTTTTCGCGAATTAAATTGCAATTAAAATGTCCAATCATAAAGGCCAATCGAACGATAATAATAATTGAATAATTGTATCACGTACGTTTAAATCTGCGATTTCAAGCGATATTTGTCAAACTTTGGGATTTTTGCCATCTCGCATGCAAAAGTCATGCTAATCGGGATTAAAGTTCGAAATTGACGGACGAACGTACAAGTGATTAATACATTTTAATCGTGTCGTTGCTTTCACTTTATTAGTGAGATTTTATTTATTTATGTAGATTTTTGAATGTTTATATTCTATTGACGAGCGTACGACACGGCACGTTTTGACTATATTTCATTGTTGTAATTAAATTTCTGAAAATTTATTTGATACGTACGCGACACTTACTTCGAAATGGTGCTTATTTCTATATACAACATCTATTCTTGCAGGGTTTAATGCAATTTATTGTAAACTTAAATATAACTAAAAAAATAATTTTTGTTTTCTTAGGGAGTCTTCCGCAATCTCGCTTGTGTTTATTTTCTACTACATTTAGAATATTTTTTAAAATTCTCTAAGAATTAACTAATCAGATTTTTCTCAGTGTTGTGACTTCTTTCTTTTTCTTTAAAGCTCAGTATCTGTCATAATGTGTGTAAATATTAAGATATGTACAAGTGGGATTGGTAAAATATAATTCTTATATAATAAATTTTTAAAACGTTACATTCATCCCAAAAACTTCTTTTGAAAATTTTATACATGCAACGTATAGAGAGTAATATATATTTGAAACACGTCGAGGAAACAGTTGTCTGAAATAACAAAATAACGAAGAATTCAAGCAATCGGAGTTTAACAATCATAGATTGTTGACATTTGTAACTAATTCTTATTCAGATCGTATCTAAAGCGGCCTTGTCAGCCGCGCCTGCTTGGGTTTAGAAACAAAAATTTCTTCGATTCACGAATCGCGAAAACCGCAAACTTTCTTTTATCGATCGCTCGAAGAGACGTCTCCGTCTCGAACGAACCCTGCGATATCCGTAAATCGCCCCGCAATCCGAACAGGATGCAAATAACAATTACTTTTATTTAGATTTTAGATCACAAATTGTGTTACAATTGTTTACCAAGAAAGAAAGTTGAATCGGATTTTTTTTTAATTTGAAATGTGTTTCATTTAAATTGTAGGATGTTTATTTTCATAAATGAGCGGAAATGACTGAGATTAAAAAATAATTTTCAAACATTGGGCTCTGTTAATCTACTCTTTCCACTCTTTCCGGCTTGTTGCTACCTCTAATTTTGAAGGCTTTTCTCTCTAAAATTATTTTCCGCCTCCAGCCATTTTTTTCTTTGGTCTTCCCTTATTTTTCTTAACCCCATCCCTATTTTTTCCAATATTGTAATTTCAAACAAATTTATCGAAAAAAGAAGAAAAATTTTCTGAAGACAAAATAAAAGAAAATAAGAAATACTGAAATTTCTTTCAAGAGACAAAAAAAGAGGAAACACTTTCTAAATTACACGTTGACAAAGTAATTAATAATTTTGACTCCGGAGTGCAAGAGACGGGTAGGGAGAGGATGGAGGTGAAGACCGAGGTTTGAATGGAAAGTGGGGGGGGGGTAAACAAGGTAGGTGTTAGCGGAGATGATAAAGAGAACAGGGAATAGAACGAATTTATCAAGATATGAGGACTGGATTGTATAAAAAGCGGAATGGTCAGCGGCGGAGGTAGAGAGGAAGACTAGGCGGGGGGGGGGAGGGGGGCAGCAGTATAGCTTTGGAAGGAGATTGAAGAACAGAGAAGGTATGAACTCATCTATAAAGCCAATTATAACTTTAAATTCGATTTTAAAATTTCGTGCTTATTGATTATTAAATCCATCTTATTGCTTCAAAATTTCAGTCATCAATTAGTTTCATTTATTTATAAAAATTATATGTAATTTTTTTACAATTATTACAATTTTTTAATAAATAAACTTTTAAGCATGCAATTTTCCATTATCCTCGAAAAATTATTAAATGATAAAAAAATCCGATCAAAATTAAAAACTAATCTAAAAGTTGTATGTCGAGCAACGGTAATAATAGACTGTCGTTCGCCTTGACAAATATATTAATTTCTGGTTTTAATTAATCCACCAAATTATGTGTCAATAATTTATGATTTTAAACCAATGTTTACGTAATTATATCATTTGACAGTTAAGCCTATAATTGACTTCCTATTAAAATGTTGAAATAAACTCGTAATAAATTTTTATAATTTAAATTATTACAAGGGGCGTTCAATAAAGCTTTATTTCTTATTTAAAACACTGATGTATTTTTATAAATAATAATCAGTAATATCAACAGGTTAAAAAATTGTGTCTAAAACTCTACATATTACGACGAGTTAATCAAAGAAAAATTAAATAACAAGAAAAAGGTAAAGATGAAATCAACCCAGTAAACGAAGTAAATAAATAAAAATAGCTTTGTCTCTTTAATAAATTTTATACAGTAAGTCTGACTTTCAGATTTCAATATGTTTTAACAAAATTCACATACTTGCATATACAGCCTTAAACTTTTTCAAAAAATAATTTTCAGCTTCAATAACGTTTCGATATTTTCGCATGCTAGAAATAATTTGAAAGTAAATGCAGAAAATAATAATCATAACTTGCAGAAAACGGAGAAAAAAGTAAGTACGAAGACTTCGCCAGTGAAATAAAGGACAGGTGGCACTTGGAAAAAATTCATATCGTTCCAATAGTCGTCTCATGCAGAACAACACAAAGAAGCCTACAATCCTATTAAATAATAATAAAAAATCTGTAATCTTAGAAACGTGCAGAATAATAAGACAAGTCATCGAATGGTGTGTTTATTGGGCAAGCCTATTATGTATGTTATTAAAAATGTGACAAAAAATAATAATAATGACTTTATTAGGACAATTAGGATACAAACTTAATAATAATAAAATAACGTAATAATAACCATAACCATGTTTACAAAATAGAAAAAAAATCAATTATGAAAATTGAATCTAAATTTCCACTTTAGGCAAAATTGCAAATCTACTTCGTGGTTACATCTGCGTCGAATAAGGTTTGCAATTATTGATGGAATTCATTGGAGTTGTGCGTGTGCAACCGACTGTACTGTACCCAATAGGATTCGCGACAGATTTAAGCACGGCAATTCCAAGTTTTCTCGTACGTTTCCCATCTTTTATATTTCAAAGTTTGAAGTGTTAATACGTTTGCAAACAATTTTTTTGCATTGTTTAAAATATATTTAAATAAATAATTTCTTTTATTATTTTAAATAATTTTAATTTTAATTTGTGTAAATGTAGTAGTTTATAAAGCCAGCTCTTTTGTCAAATTATTAACACGACGATTTCCTAATCAGTTCTATGGTTCGAGCAATTTATTTTTCGCATCGTTGATTTTTTTAAAGAATATCATCTCCTTTGGAACCCAATGTGTGTGTAACAGAGATAAAAAGGCCGTATTTTTAAACGAATAATTTATGGTCATTTTGTGTGCGGACCGAATTACATATTGGATTTTAATACCAAGAAATTGATACCGATTGGACTTTTTGTAATTTATTCCTTCGACTCCTTATCTAAGGTTGATATTTTATACCGTAACATTCGAACGGGTTATTTTTAAATAGCTTTGCGCCTTGAGCTAAGGTGTGAACGGACGAGTTTTTATAAACGTAATTGTAGTTATTAATAACGTTACATTCTTGAAAGATATTTGTTTTACTTCATATGTATATTTATATATAGATTTTTTCTTTTTTCTTGTTGTCACTTTCATGGACTTGGAAACAAATCAATGGAAAAATTGATTATTTCTAAAATAAAATTCCAACTAAAAAAGAATTTATAGATCTTCAGGTTACGATCCTGGAAACCAATCAAAGGCTGGATCACCAAAAATTCGTGGAAAAATATTTCCCAATTGTGGGGACTGTCTAGAACAAAACTACTTTATTTGCATTGGTAGGTTGATAATTTTTCATTCTCTTTATCTTTCTTCGTGTATTTTTTTATATAGATACAAATAGATAGATACAAAGTTGCGTTTCGTACACTGTAAGTAAGTAAAATTTTCCAAATAATTATCAACTGTTAAACCATGAAACAATTTGTAAAAATTGAATTTATTCAGTCAAATCAATGTAAACGTTGTTCGCTTCAAATTCCTACCGTCTGCGCATTTATTATTTCTAATGGAAACATATTTTCGAAATACACAATTTTCGAACGATCCTTTCAATTTTAATAACTCGTCTGATATGGTTATAAAATAAATTAAAGAAAAAAAAATTAAAAGGTCGTTACTCTCGCTATTTTTAACTTACGTATTTTTTTTATTTTCTGATACGATTTCAACAAGAAAATAATTCCATTGCGAGAATACGAGTTTTCTATTCTTGTAATTGTTAGTTGGCTGTGTTTGATGTCTTTGTTGATTTTACCCAAGTTCACGACCCCTAACAGATAGTAAGAGTCAACTTGAATTTATCTCTAATATACATGTTTTTTTTTTTAATAATTTTGCATTCGTGGCCGATTTAATTTTCACACACAATTCACAAATTTTGAATTTAATATTTATAAATAAATTTTATGGTCATTTATTATTTATTATTCTTTAAAACATCTTTAAAAATTCGCATGGATGAATTTTTAAAGATGTTTTAAAGTCGTTCTCTTTTTTCTTCAGTTCTCAGTTCTTATCCATCATTACTTTCGTCACCACAAAACTGTTTATTTTGACACCTAAACCTTGTTGATCTTTTCTCGTTTCTACGCTTTGTTCTTTAAAAATTCTTTGACTTCATAACTAATTTCGTTTTGCAAAATTTTGTGTGTCCAAATTCTTTCAATCCATTCGTCAACTTTTATTTGTTTACATATACATAAAGAATAGTTTGATGATAGTTGATGAATTTGAATAATACTAATTCTCATAATCCGAAAGTAATTACACATCGTAGTTTGAAGACGTCGAGAGCGTCGATGAAATTGTGTCTGATTAAATTGCACTCATACTTAACGACGTTCCGTCCCATATAAAAGCAATTATGGACGGATAAGGAGTAATATAATTATATAGACTGGCAAAACAATAATGTCAATCAATTATGGCGTCAAGAGAGCTTTTTCAGGACACTTGTTGCTTCGAAGGGAGCTCCGGTTTGGCGCTCTCGATATTGATTATTCAGTGGGAGTTACTGAAACTGGGAATTGCAGTCGCTGCTGCGTTGGCGGCGCCCAAAGAAATATTAAGTTTATATTAAAAATAGATTAATGTTGTTGCCCTCTATACGTATGAGTACACAAATCCATTTTCTGTAAACGTAATTCTTTTCATAAAATGAGCAAGATTTGGAGGCGAA
This sequence comes from Lethrus apterus, assembly GCA_018397195.1. Lineage (NCBI taxonomy): Eukaryota > Metazoa > Arthropoda > Insecta > Coleoptera > Geotrupidae > Lethrus > Lethrus apterus. The sequence continues at coordinate 1,316 of JAFFZR010016534.1, read as the reverse complement.
AAACGAGGTACGGGATGAAGGAGAGGAAAGGACGTGTGTGATGGGAAAAGTGGGAGTTTAAGCAATGAAGTCTGAAAGGTGTGAAAGAATAAATTAGAAAAAAATAAAGAAAGGGAAGTTGCAAAACTGTAGAAATCGCTTGAATGTGGTGCGATGAAATATTTTTAAATTTTGAAGATTTTCGTAACAAATATTTATAATTCCATTAAATTTCGATTTTTTACTTAAGTTCATGATTTAAGGGAAACGAAGAGGTTTAAAAACATTGAATAAAGAAACACAAACATTTCATTCGAGAAGAATAGATATTATATGGAATAACTGTAATAGCCCCGGCGCCTCCACCAAAATTAAAACGTTAAGTAATTCATTCCATAAAATTGTAAATATCAATAAATTTAACTTATTATAATTAATGCCGTATTCCACACAAAAATAATACAATTTAACTCTGTGCCTTGTCTTAAAAGTCATTTTTTTAATTAAAAATCCAGTTTCATTAATTTTGCAAATGTAATCCTTCAGTTCAATTTAATTCAAATTAATGGCAAATTCTTGGTTGGAAAAGCTTGAAATTATTCTTATCTTTTACTAGTGAGCAAGCAACCAATAAAAAACCTGAAAATGTAATAAAATATATTTATTACGATACACATATACAGTCCGTTCTACAAAACGAGACTATAGCGACTTCAATTGTGATTTAATCACTAACAAACCATATATATTATTAAATGGGACAGTCTTAGCTACAACTTGGCGAAAAAAATTCTTTATTAAACACCTTCATTTATTTGTTATGACGTCATCGCCCTTTTTTTTTAAATGGCAACCTATATTTTTTATGTTTTATTTCGTTATGATTTTTAATTCTGTTTTCAACGGTATACAATTTTAAATAGGTTGCATAAGAAAAAAACCAAGGAAAACGGCCTTACAATTTTAATAGAATGATGAATGAAATGAACAAATTAATCCAACTAATCCATGATACGGCAAAATTTTACTAAGAAAAGTCGTTCATAATAAGAAATTGTGACCCTATACAAAATTTCAGAAAGATCTACCTACTTTGATCACACAAACAAGACCGTTTGATCAAAGTAGGTAGATCTTTTTGAAATTTTGTATAGGGCCACAATTTCTTCTTATGAACGACTTTCCTTAGTAACATTTTCCCGTATCATGGATTAGTTGGATTAATTTGTTCATTTCATTCATCTTTCTATTAAAATTGTAAGGCCGTTTTTCTTGATTTTTTTCTTATGCAACCTATTTAAAATTGTATACCGTTGAAAACAGAATTAAAAATCATA
>JAFFZR010016533.1:0-11020 GCA_018397195.1 Lethrus apterus | reverse complement strand
ATTGTAATTAAATTAACGAAAAAAAATCACAACAAATGTTCGAATATACCGCCTTCTGCATGAATACAAAGATTAACACGTCGTAAAAATTTGAACTGGACTCTTCTCATCATTTCGACATCGTTTCTTACAGTGTCTACTGCATTTTGGATGTGTTGCTACAATATATAAAAAAAAAAAAAACGATGTAGAAATGATGAGAAGAGTCCAGTTCAATTTTTTACGACGTATTAATATTTGAATTCATGCAGAAGGCGGTATATTCGAACATTTGTTGTGATTTTTTTTCATTGATTTAATTAAAATTTCTAGTTCGTGTTGAGGATTATTACTTTTTTCTGCCTAAACTATGAGAAATGGCGAAATGGAGCAAGAGACAAAAAATGTAGGTAAGATATGTGTCTATCAGCAAAAAAAGTTTCAAAAGTATTCATCTAGTAACAAAAAAATTCTGAGCTTCTTAAGATATGGATGACCATTTTTTGACCACTTACGAAAATAACGTGTCAAATAATGCTTTCTTTCAGTACAAACCCACATACCAAATTTGGTCCCAATCGCGAGAAGCGTTATAAAGTTTTCTCGAAAAAACGATTTCTTTTCAGGAATTTTGTATCCCCTCTAGCGGTTAAACGAAGCAACTTTGAATAGAGGTAAGTTGGGTTAAATCGTCCTATTTTGGCCTCAGGAATATGTGTTATTATTTTGTACAGACCTTTCGTGGACACCCGTATATAAAATTATACGTCGTATAATTCAGATATTATGTGTATAATTTTATACAAAATATTATACAATCTACTTTATGGAAGCTATTTGTAATAAAAGCTATAAATTTTAATATTACATATTTTACTTACAAAATTGGACAATTCATTTTATATAGAATTATGTGCGTAAAATGTGCTTAGAATACCTGAACTCCACCGTATCCTTTATATTGCAAGAATCGTTCGCATTCGTCTGCTATGTCGGAAAATTTCCATTCGAACAAGTGGACGATAGTGTTTCTATCGCCCCACATGTTAGTGTCCTTTTGGGCACTGGTAAGTGCAAAAAGGGCTAAAACACCAAAACACACAATTGCCTTCATGATTAAGCGAGACTTAACTGAAATCTGGAATTCTAGGTGGATATTTATACTTAAATTTATCAGTATTTTTCATAAAAATTTGAAAAAAGCACATATACAATGGATCTTATCATAAAAAATTTGATAGTCTTTTATAATTTTTTAATATTTTACAGTAAAGTGGTTTAATCTATTGCATCCGTTAATTGAGAAATAATTTATTTTTTAAATTTCTTTTAATTCCATTTTTCCATATATTTTATTACTATTATTCAAGTTTTCGATAAGTAAACATGGTCACTTGAATATGTTTGTTGTAGGCAGGCCCATGGCTTGATTAACTATCGTAACTCTTATTACTATTATTACTACTAGGTCTTATTACTATTATGTATATTTTCAATTTTGTTTTTCTGGATATATTTTTGTTTTGGTTTCGTTATTTTTAGTCAAAGTTTCTCATTAATTCCTCATTAATTCCTCATTAATTCCTCATTAATCTCGAGATGTAAAAATGTGTAATCCTTGACCAGATTGAACAGTTCCTCTGAAATAGGAGTTTTTAAAGACAAAATTGCCGCGCTAGGCTTACTCTCATTAGAATTTTGCCATTGTGCAAGATTTATACTTTAGACAAATATTTTGAAATGAGGATTTACCAGACTTTGTTTGAATTTTATCCAATTTTCTATTTTTAAGTTTGGACATTTTGGACCTTCTCGATATTGATCATTTTTTGACGTCATCTTAATCTGGAAACTCTCCATAGCAAATTTTTCGAGTATGATTTGATTCAAAATTTGATTTTTCAAAAAGTTTTCCCTAAATTGCAAGTAAAAGAAATAATAATAATTTATATAACAACTCAACAGATTAGAAGAAAATCCAATTGGAATAGATATGTCAGGGCACACTTGATATTGTAAAAGTATACTTATACAGGGTGATTTATAACGTACGGAGAACACTGAAAGGGTAGTAATATAAGATCAAAAGACATATTTTTTCTTAGTAAGCTTTTGACCAAAAATCAATAACAAGAAATTTGCATCAGTTTAAAATTCTTAAAAATTAACCACATTTTGAATACCACTGATATTAATGAGGAATCAGTGTTTTTTCGTTGCCATAGAAACGTACCTGTTATAAACTTTCATAATTTTCTGTTACTTATATTTTAAATGCAACAAATACCTGCATTTCGAAAAATTTATTCTTCCACATTCACCATGTGTCGAGTTCGTCTTCCATCACCTTGGCCTTTCTTAGGTTGTAAATTTCTCTCTTCCGCGTTGGATCACTCGAAGAAAAGTATTTTCAGAAGGCGTTTGTCGATGGGGAAATCGTTCTAAGTACATAAGCCTTGCACGTCTAACGTTTTGTTCAGCAGCTCCATAAACAATAATCATATCTACGTAATTCAATTCAATACTTTTATGTTTTTAAATTTTTGTTATTTTTTTAATTTTACATTGTATAAATCAGGTATCTTCAATTTAAATTTAAATGTCAGTTACTAGCATAGTTTGTAAAGAATGTTCATTAATAGATTTAATTTTAACTTGCTGTAAGTTTCTGGTTAATGTGTTTTGGTGAAAAGTTTACTAAAAAAAATATTTATTTTGGTCTTCTCTTACTACCCTTTTAGTCGCCTCCGTACGTTATGAATCACGCTGTATATTAAGAAAAATGTATAATTCCTTGCCAAAAATACGCGATGTGATCTTGAAAAAAATAATATTTTCCTGGAAATACTGACATTTCCCACATTTGTTATCGACATCACATTATACGACGCGCACAAACATTCATTTTTAACAAGGATAAATATAAAAGTTGTTATTGCCGCTTTATTATTTACATGTGTAAACGTACAAAATTGATATTTGCGTAGTTCTTAGTTTTTATTAAAATTTAGTGTTGAAAGAAGTTGTCAATAATTACTGTTTTGCATAGAAATCTCCACGTTTCTGGGGAATTAATCAGGAAACGTTGAAATAATTCCTGATGGCGGTTATTTCGATAATATTGGACGAGTTGACAGATAATCATTATTTCGTACTGCGTTACAAATATTTTTTTATACTTTTATTTTCATGCTGATACTTTAATAATTAATCAGAAATTAACACGTGAAACCATTATACCTGTTAAAAAAAAAGTTGAATAACCTATTGGTTTAGGCAAAAATGCGTTTCAATCTGAATTTCTTTGCCTCTTTAGTTTCAGATTTTCGATTTTATAAAGTTGTGTTCTTCACATCCTTTCTTCGAACTTAACTTTCTTCTTCTCAAGTGATTGAAAATCACTTTCTTAGTTTCATTTATGCGACATTATTTGTCGCTTTAGAAACATGCTTAGATGCTTAGATTTTAAAATAAATGCACATTTTTTCAGTTATCCTTTTTCATTTGCGTAATTAACAAATTGAAGCAACAGGGTATGAGACCAAATCTTTTCGTTTCAAAATGTTCAGAAATTCTACGTCTATATTTCGTTTTCTAATACGTCGATGTTCTAATCATGAAAGACTAGAAATATATATTGTATAACCTCTTTAACTTGGAAATCTTGCCTGATTTTCAGTTAACAGTTAACGGTCCTTAATATTCGTATGTTGAAGCAAATATTTAGATCCGAATTTAATCATGAAATATTAAAAAAAAAAAAAAAAAATGCGCTTACACTTTCTGGTATTTATTACGTATAACTGGTTATTGGGATCATTTCTCTTTTGCAAAGAATTTCAGCTTTACTTTTTGCAGGTTTCGTCTTCCTTTAGGGAAAATTTGAAATTTAGATGTTTTTAAATTTATCAATATTTTCTTTCCACAATTTATTTTTTTTTTCTATAATTTAATCTTTTTGTTTCAAATCTCATATCTACTTCTTTTCATTTTTATCTATTGTACAATTGATGAAATTTTCAGTCTAATCGCGCTTAAATTATTATTTTTTTTAATGTAATTGCTTACACTAGGTTCAAGTGTATATAGTTTATTATCAGTAATTAAAGTGTAGATAAAATCAAAATAGCGTGACTTGTATTTTTTTAAATGTGCTTCGAATCATTCATCCTTGTAACAGATTATAACGAATTCGACTGTTTCAGGCTGCGTTAAATTAATCCAACCGAAATGAATGCGACGTCTCCCAAGTCTTCACTTGTCAAATTAGGATTATATCCTCGTCAGAAGACACTCAAGGTTATGGTTCTCGGCCAAGCTGGGGTCGGAAAATCAGGTATTCTCTTATTTTATCAACATAAAAATTGTTCACTTTGACTGATTACGAAAATATTAATTTGAACAAAAAAAATTCATTTCCGATTAAAATTCAAGTGTACTTATTTTTATGTATAAAGCAATAAATTTATTAATATTCATTGGACATAAAAAACTAATCAAATGGATAAATTAACTCAACATTCTCGTTGGAACTCGATAATTTCGGGAAAAAATGGGGCTTCTATTGTAAATAATGTATTTATAAAATGTTAAATATATGTTTTATTGGCTATACTTCATTATATCGGATTTAGCTAATAAAAAAACTTTTTACATTAACTGGCTTATCTTTCATAATATTTTATAAATTTTACGTATAGAGTAAATTACATGCTTTAGCGGTCGTTGTCAATTAAAATATATCCTTGGCTTCCGGGATGAATCACTTTTGTTGTTGGCTGTTAAATAACGATAGCGGATTGGGAAATCCCAATCCACTATCGTAAGTGACATCTTCAGGGCTTAAATGCAGAGTTATAAAATCACGAAATATTGTTAAGCAATTTCCATTTTTGTGGTAGCTTTCAATAAGGTATAAAATCGAAAATTATAGTTCTGAGAGATTGTTTTATAATTAAGCGATCGCGATCAATTTCGTCGATAAACTATCTAGTTTTATCAGTTAAATCTTTGTAATTAAAGGGAAGTCAATTTGATACCGGTAATTGATTAAATATTTTCTTACAGGTACTTTTACATACATTATTAAAACATTGAAGTACGTACTTAACCACTGATTTCAAATGCTAGCACGTGTTATGTTCGTGTATACCCGAAATATGTATAAATTGAGTCGATCGGTTAAATGAGGTACTCGTGCCGATGTTTCTAAGCCATAACGATATATTTGATACATTAATCGATGACTTGAACATGTTGCATTAAATCGAGCAAATTTTCTTCTTATAATTTTGTTTGTGACTGTGTTCGTGATTGGTACATGCATATATGTAACAGTCGTGTTTGAAGTTCAACTAAACTTCAAATTAAGCGGTGCGTAAATGAGTAATGAAAGCTCGGGCGTAAATTTTAATAAACTGCTAAATGTCTTGAAATTTTTCAAAATGTAACTGGGAATCAGACTTATGTTTTCGCATCTTAATAGACTGCTTAAATTCAATAAATAATCAATTAATAATCATCGCTGAGCAATATTGTACTGACGGTAGTAATCAGGACTAAACTAAAATATTGTTTTTCTTGCACATCCTTCAACGTAGGACCGTCATTTTTGTGTTACAAGCATAAATAAATTCACATTAATGTTTTATTTCACAGTATGTTAATTAATTATTTTTACGCTCGATCTAACATTACATTTTCATAGCAGATTATTAATATTCATATATTTTTTATGAAATTTATTATTGCTCTTGCTAGCGTAAAATCATTATTTAGACGTCTTTAACGTTTCACAGACCAAAACACACTGTTTACGACGTATAATAATTAGTTTTATAATGAGATTTTGTTAAATATAATTAAGTAAGCTTACTTTAAGGTAATCTAAAGAAGGTGGTGGCAGATGACAAAACAGGTAAAAAATAAATAATATTTTTGTAATAAAATATAAATTATAAAACATTTGAAAATCGCAAGTGCAATTGTTTTTCTTATCCGTACTCGTTTACAGAATTTACCATATTTATTCTTAATAATGTCGGTCATTTTATTTTCCGCGTATTCGCCGTTTTCTTCCGCCAGCTGCACTTTTGTTTACTTATGAATTTCCTCCACGTCTCACAATCCAATCAATGTATCATTATGTAACTATTTGACCCCTTTTTGAAATAAAAAGTAATCCGTATTTGCAGACGAAAATTTAAATAATAACATCTAAAAATAAACTAAAAGGCTAATTTTTAATGAAAATTGGAGAAAAATTATTACCAGTTGTACACAAATTGATAACATTATGCAGGTAAGGTCTGTGTATGAGTTCAAGATGAGATGTGTATGAGATTTCAAAAAGTTTGTTGATTAAATTGGTCGATATCACTCTAGCACATTTTCTTAGCTATAAAAGTACATCACTAAAAGTAGCGTTTCCGCCTCATGCAAATTAACGACAATCTGTTGAATGGAATCGACAACATAAATTATTTTCTCATTGTTAATTTAACAATGTTGATAATAAACCGGTTTTGTCACAAAACAAAAAAATAATACAAGACACAATAAAGACAACAATAAAAATAAACGAAAATCGAAAGTCGAAAAAAAAGAAGAAAAAAATAGAAATGCGTATGAAGAGAGAAAATGGACACAGCAATTTTTTTATGAGAGGAATAAAAAAATTAAAATAAGAAAAAGGAACATTCTAAAAATTAAAGTATATGGAAGAATTGGAAAAAAGGAGGTTGAGAAGTTGAGCAAAACTGCAATGACATTTGCCTGTAATTAAAAAAATGTTGAAGTCAGTAAACTGAACATTTGCTGAATATTCAGAAAAACAGAACAAAGCAAATGTCGTTGCGGTTTAGAAAAAGAAATTGAAAAAAGGACAAAAATATTTTTATAGTTCTAATTAGAAAAATACTGATATCATCAAAAAGACAACAACAAATTTCAGAACATTTTCATTAGAGCAGGCAGAAAAAAGATGTAGAATTTGAAAAAAAATTATAATAGTAATTAAAAAATATTTAAATGAAAACAGAATTAAAAATTTTTAAAGATTTATATGATCAGGTTGGGGAAATGGGTAAAACAAATAGTTGGATAAAATGGATTTGGAGGAAAATTTTCAAAGACATTTTCTTTCTATAATTGCTATTAAAAAATATTGTAATCAGCAAATGTGAAGCTAATATTTTCTGGAAATATGGAGTTTGAACGAGAAAAGGGATGTAGATGGACTTGGATGTTAAAAAATGGGCAAAGATTTTTGGAATTAGAAAAATATTGAAATAAGTAAAGGGAATTGGGGTTTTCCTTTTTTAATTGTATATTATAATAAAAAAACTTATAATCAGCAAAAAGGGAAACGAATATTATCCGATACTTAATTTTCAAACGTAATAATGTTATTATTATAATTTTCTAAATATTTAAATTAGGTTACTTTTACTTATCTGGCTCTAACTTACTGGTTAATCAAGAACAGCGTGTGGTATACAGCGCGAGTGTAAAGTAAGGAATAAAATTCGTTAAATTTTTATCTCTGCTTGCTGGCAATTTTCCTCAGACAGGTCAGTTTTTATTTTTAAATCCACATCTTTTGGCATGAATTATACCTTTCTAACCCAACCAGTGGCGGCGTAACGGGGGGCAACTAGAAAAATTTAAATGGCAACGGGGTTCAAATGTTACATTTTCGGAAAGATCGTTTCATCCTCTATCTAGCAGTAAAACAATTTTTTAAATCGGTTGATTAAAACACGAAAAAAATTGACGAGTTGACCCTCTTTACGCCGTCACTGGTTGGGATAGAAAGGTATAATTTATGACAAAAGATGGAGATTTAAAAATAAAAATTGACCTGTTTGCCAACAAGGAGGGATAAAATTTTACGAATTTTATTCCTTACTTTACACTCGCACTGTATCTACGAACGCGAATAAAAATATGAAATTATAAAATTTCTTTATATACCACAAGTTGTTTTATTCGCAAAGAACAAAAAAATGAAACATTTTAAAAATAATAGTGAATTTCCAGAAAAAACGTTCAAAAACGAATATAATATATACTAGTTTTAGTAGAAGAAAGTTATTTTATAATGAAGTTATATTTTCTGGGAAAGCAACATTGCTATGCCACACACGAATGTGCACTACGCATACTTATATGCAGTTATTTTCTTTATTTTCTTCCAGTGCAATTTAATGTAGTCTACGTGCCTGTTTTGCAAATACTATAAAATTTTAATTATGTTGACCATATATATGTATATGCGTCGTCAGATCAATAAAAGAATGAATCATTATGGAATTTGGGGTCATTATTTATATAAGTTTTATTTAATAAAAAAATTGGATGTTAAATACATACTATGAATGAAAAATTAAATTAATTTTTTTTATATTAAAATCTAAGTCGTAAATTATTATTACAGAAATTTATGACAAAAAATCTGAACAAAATGTAAACTTGGTTTATTTAAACATTTTATTAGAAAATGATAATTGTAAGATATAAAAATTGAATATGTGAATATTCAAATTACAATGAATTCATTTCAAACTTTATGCAAACTCAGTTATTATTAATTGAATTTGAAAATTATTTTTTTTTCCTTAGAAAAGCTCATTTCACTTTTGTAAAAAAAATTGATACAAATTTCCACAATGTTGGTTTCAAAATGATAAATAGGACTATATACATGTTATACAGGTATATTATTTTTTTTTGGATTGCAAAGCATACTGTGGAATAAAGAAACAAAAAATCATTACTATGTTGCTATCAATTTATCAATATTGTATTTATTAGATCTAATCAAAATTTATGCTGATAATATTAACTTATCATTAAATCAACTACGTTAAAAAATAATTACAGATATTAATGTCCATTTTTATTATTAATTTATATAAATTTGGCAAAAGGAAACCATTTTAAACAAGAAAATTCGTGACACAAAATAACTTAAATTTCGCGGAGACCTTTTCGCTATTTACATGACGCAGAAAACTTGTAACGCAAGCGGGAAATGTTTTGTCCATTGTACGCGTTTAATAAATGCGAAAGCTTTTGCCTTAAAGCTTGACGTGCTTTTGCCATTAGAATGGCCGCCCGAGACCTTTCTCCTCGTAAAAAAGAAATTATGAATATGTATTGCACGTTTGCAATGAAATTAAGTTTTTTTACCTGCTAACAAAGCCACTTCCAAAGAACGGATCGTTTTAAATTTATTTTTGTACTTAAAATGTGTTAGTTTTTAAATTTGTATGGAATATGAATTTTAAATATAATAATGTTGTGGAAAATTATAATTAGTGTCAAATTCTTGGTTGATTATAATACTTATCTTTTTTTTTTTTCTTGAGCGTGCAACCAAATTGAAACTCGAGTTGTGCAATAAAATATATTTATTACAACACACCAAATATAATAAATATAAAAATGTGTTTCGTAATCGCAAGAAAGAAAAAAAAGAGAAAATTATAATATTAGTTAAAAATTATCATTGTGAGAATTACTAGTTAATTAAATAATTTAATTGTTAATAATATAAAGATGTAATAAATTTTTTAATCGTGATTTAAATATTTTCAACTTGCAGCAGTTTTGGGAAATTTTTAATATTGAAAAATTTGAAGACATTCTAATTTACCAACAAACATAAAACTTGACAACCAGTTTCCGAGTTCATTCTTACTCGATTAAACTTTTGTGAATTATTTGTGTAGATCGAGACATCCAATGTGAGATTTGACGTGGATCGCATATGGATTTCCACAGCGAGCGGTCAGAGCCGTATCTGTAATCAAATCGTAAATAGCACAATTGCACAGTATTGGCCAATACATCCAAGCTCATACCGCTATTGGTTAACAACGAACTTCAAGGAAAGCCTAGTTGAAAAATTAAATTATGCTAAGCTGGGTTGCGTTTGTGCTTTCATATTTTTTAAGATTGTTACGCAGTTAGAAAATTCCCATATAAATATTTTAATTTTGTTTAATAATTTTTATTACTAGAAATATAAAATTTATTTATTTTTATTCATTTATTTGATAAATTTTCAACAAATCGAATTTTAATGAATGTATGAAAAAAGTGGAACAAAAAATCCTTTTCTTACGAGGTTTTAGATTCAATGGTTTTAGTAGCTCTTGAAGGTTTGTTAATTGTTGTACATTTTGACAATTTCAATTTTTTTTAATAAAAATAAATTTGCAATGATCTATGTATTTGCATTCATTTAATATGTCAATTTCGTATGCAAAATTCAAACCACCGTTGTACCTTAATGTTCAAAATGCAAATTAATTTTCGAAACATTAATGACTTCGCTTATTTACATACGTTCAACTTCGATTTTGACTAGTTTAACAGATGGGTCGTTTAAGCACTTAATATAATTAAATCTTGCTACGGGGATACACTTTAGCTCAGTTGAAAATTATTTATAAAATACTAACGTAAATTGCGTTATAATATATAAATATTTTATAATTAATTATGAGATGTCAATAATATATACAGTGTGGTGATAAAGTTTGGAACAAAATTCATAAAATCGTTCTATAATGTTTTTAAGAAAATCGCTCGGACAGGTCAATTTTTGTTTTTGAAATGCCGTCTTCTGACGTTAATTTTTTTGGAAAGACGTCATTTGTTTTTGCACAAAGACGTCATCATAATTTTTTTTAAATGACAACCCCCACTTTTTTCTTCTGTTTTTAATAGACCTTCTTACTACCTAAACGGTGATTTAAAAAAATTGGTACCTTACATAACAATTTTTTTTTTGAATAAATGACACATTTAAATTTTTTCTTTTAAACAAAAATTTTTTTCAGAAAAGTTCTTATGTAAAGAATTAATTCGGTAATCACGTAATCACCACTTAAACATCAAGGAGGTCTATCAAAAGCAAAAGAAAAAAATAAGAGGTGTCATTTAAAAAAATCGATAATGACGTCATTGCACCTTAAAGCTTCACTCTTCATCTTAGATGCATAAATTACTGTTATTTGCTTTAATTTAGAAT